>JZLH01S0465345.1:4670-21011 GCA_001188425.1 Eucidaris tribuloides | reverse complement strand
CGAATATATACAATTCAATGATCCCAGTTTATAGACTATATAACTCGTAAAAATGTAAACATCAAATAACGATGTAAGTTTTTAACACTCTTGGTGTTTTTGTAGTAAGAGATCAAATCAAATAAATTGTTGTTGCTTTGTATTTGACTGCAAAATGTAATATCACACATTCAGACAATCAAACTAAAAGGCCATGAAATGAAATGGAATTAATACATGTTTTAATTCTTAATTGTCTTATTACATTATTCTGAACTTCTTACTATATTCCTTCTACTCTAATCATTTCTCTTATGTCTTCTTCCGCCCTTCCCAGTTCATGTCTCCTTGTTTTTTATTCTCCCATACCGGTTCGGTTCTTCTTGTTCCATGCTGGTGCTTCATTTTGATAATTCTGTGTCTATTGAGTCACATTGAGGCAACCTCATGTCTGTTCTTGCACAGTTTGGAGATATGGTGATATTTTAACTTGTGGTATTGTAACTTACACTTACTACATCCCAGAACACTCACAGAGGATACGTGATTTGACTTCATGTTACTACCGTCCCATGGGATCCGCTTTAAGGAATTATTGTATCAATAATGAAAATGTATGTATATATGAATTCATCGAATGAGTAAAATAATAAAAATAGTAATCATCATCATCATAATCATAATAATAATTATAATAATAATCATAATCATAATAATAATAATAATAATAATAATAATAATAATAATAATAATAATAATAATAATAATAAATGGAATTTTTATAACGCCGTTATCCATTTTATTGAAATGCTCAAGGCGCTTTATACAAATAACAGAAAGAAAGAAAAAGCGATATAACAAAAATAACTTGCGCGCCACAAAAAAGAAAAACGTCTGCCTTCAAAATGCACAACTAAACAAGTGTGTTTTTAGATTACCCTTAAAGGACGTCAAAGAGTTGGAGTCCTTCAGCTCCTGTGGAAGTGAATTCCACAGGGCTGGTCCAGCCTGAGCAAAACCTCGATCCCCCCTAGATTTTTAGATAATGGAACCTGTAAAAGACCGGAATTGGAAGATCGTAGGGATCGTACAGGTTGGTACTGATGTAACAGAGACTTATTGTAATCAGGGGCTGTTCCGTTGATAGTATGATAAACCAAAAGAAGGATCTTAAATATTACACGTTCCTAAATTCCATTTGAATTTGAAAGTATAATTTCGTTTAAAACCCGATCGAATAAGTTCTTCTCTACCTTACACAATGCATCCGCTCTACGGTACATGTATTTTAGCATGGTAAGACACTTCTCATTCTTATACTTTTTACCGAATTGCATCAAGCTGTAAACATCATAATAATTCTCGGATTACTTTCATCAGGATAATTCAGAATAATAATACCTGATCGTCCCATGGTTACTTTAAAAAATGTTTGCAATCGTGCTGTGTTCCGTTCCTACGTTTTTTTAACTCTGTTTTGTCTCTTACGCACACGTAGACATATTCATATCTTTCAGTATGAACAAACACCACTGAGTAATACGACCATTATTGATTTAGTTTTCGATTCCTCGTGCTGATTTCAAGAAACTAGTATCGATCGAAGACTCGGAAATTTTGTTCTATTTTCTTTCCTGCATATAATGATTGTTTGAGCATTGCGTTATTAAACATGAACTTCACGTGGATCTTTGATAATGTGCAATGCATTAATATGGAATTCCTACTTAATTCAATGACATGGCTCCAAGATAAGGTGAAGTAGTAGAAGTAGTAGTAGTGTTAATAGTAGTAGTATTAGAAGCAGCAGTAGTAGTAGTAGAAGTATAGTGTTGGCGGTAGTGATGGTTGTTGTTGTTGTTGTTGTTGTTGTTGTTGTTGTTGTTGTTGTTGTTGTTGTTGTTGTTGTTGTAGAAGTAGTAACAGTTACAGCTGTAGCACTAACAAGTATTTATTTAACGTAACTTCCACCAATTACATTTTGCGAATTCTGACCTGTATCATTTCACTCACGGCATTTATTTCGAATTTGAAGCAAAACAAAACAATCATCCAAGTGAAAATACAGTCAAGAATAATTAATCAAAATGCAATTTGCTGCAAAACTATAGTAAATTTTGACATTTTCTAAATGAGTCTCTATTACACTTACGACGAACAAAGGCGTGCGACCTGAAGAAGTCAAAGTAGAATATGAAAAACCGAAACACATTGAGCAGTATAGGTTTAAGACTAGCGCATGTGTATCTTCAACTGCCTGATCACGCATGACATCCAAGATTTATACGTGAATGCCAAAACCATATCAATCTTCCTAACCTACTTCCAAAAGAAATCGATTTTGAGGCACTCTGAGTAATACTTCTTCTTTTTTTCGGTTTGTTGTTCTTTGTCCGATTCCACGATAAAAACAGAATGGTAATGGGCTGGTAAAGCGAAAACGCACATCCCGCAGGAGGCCATGTGTTTTAACATCTAGACAAATACAAAGCAGAGGAGGAACGATAATACCAGCGGGGAAGAACAGACCAGAATTGTATGTGGATGGAGAATGCTTTAGCCGGGAGCGAGGGAGCAAGAAGAATAATAAAACAACTCTAAACATTTTCGAGGTGATGTAACGAATGTACAAGTCACGTGGGAATACTTTAGTATTACGTGACTCTCTGTATGTGCATACCAGTCTTTCTGTTTGTGTGTAATAGTGTGTGTGTGTGTATGTTTGCGTGTTTGTGGGGTGTATGTGTGTGTTTGTGTGTGTGTTGGTCTGTGTGTTTGTGTTTGCGTGTATGTGCGTGTGTGTGTGTGTGTGTGTGTGTGGGTGTGTGTGTGTGTGTGTGTGTGTGTAGTGTAGTGTGTGTGTGTGTGTGTGTGTGTGTGTGTGTGTGTGTGTGTGTGTGTGTGTGTGTGTGTGTGTGTGTGTGTGTGTGTGTGTGTGTGTGTGTGTGTGTGTGTGTGTGTGTGTGTGTGTGTGTGTGTGTGTGTGTGTGTGTGTGTGTGTGTGTGTGTGTGTGTGTGTGTGTGTGTGTGTGTGTTTTCCGTCACGAGGTTATCAGAATTCTTTTTGGTGTTTCCACCCCACCCCCTCCCCACCACCACCACCACCACCACCACCACTCGTTACGTGAAATCGCCGCTACTGCATTCAATTATGTCTTTCGTCGGGAAATGTAACATCTCTAAATCAAAGCTTCGAATTTGTGCGTTTATCTGTAAATTAGAATAGAATGTAATCAATTGGGGCAGACTTTAAACTGGATTATGTTAATTTGCGAAAGTAATTGTAATTTCAGTCATTTACCCGATATCTGGGTCAAATTTGATGGAAAAGGCTGACCGACAATATTGTCGATATTCGATCATAAACATTAAACCCATATGTTATGTAAACATTATATAGAACGCCGGGTAAGTATACGTCACTGTTCCCATTAACCTAGTTCGGAAATGTGGAAACCAAAACATTCAAAGGTGAATCAATACATCTAATTGAATGTAAATTACTATTGGAGCAGATGGTGGAAAGGCATATTTACACATTTCCAGAGGGTAACGTTTGTTACTAAATCTCTTGCTGACCCAATGTCGTCTGAGATATAACAATTTGTAGAGGGGTACACAGTATCTTTTCACAAATGATTTAAAGCAAAGCGTCTCTTTTCCATGCCTAAAATTTGCATTGTGTAAATATCGTGGTATGTAAAAGAACATACCATTTAAGAACCTTTAGCAAAGTATGGGAGCTAGATTTTCAGTTTTACGGGAGTTATAGTGACCGTACAGACTTTGGTTTGTATTATTGTATTATTCATATTTTTCGTATTACTGTCTGCTCTCGATTCATTGGAAGAAATGTATTTATGAACAAATTATGTGTGGGTTTTTACCATATTACTTAAAAATTTGGATTTGTCTACAACCCAAACATTAAAGCCAATAGTTCGTTTCAATATTACGAAGAGGTTTACCAATCCATATCCAAAAATCACACATACATCATATTCAAGATTTTTTTAATGAATTATCAGAAAGTGTTTTACCGCCAGAAAATGGTTTCAAAACTATCCGCTTGTTACTGTTTTTTTTGTATTGAAATCATATTTATTGGTAACTCACAATGTAGATTACAAACATATTTTATATAAGCGTTACAGCAGTTTCACCGAATGAAGATACATGTGTATAATAAATTATTCACAACATATTTCATTGCATCCATGTAACAATCTTTCTCCACTTGATTCATGATAAGAAAATTTGTCTCGTCTCATGGCAATATATTTTTCTATTCAGTTAAAAGAAATTTGAAATGAGCAAAACTAGGTTGGGTAATACGCCATCTAGTAATATAAATATCTTTTTTTCGCAATTAATATTATGTGATTAATTAGTTGATAGTCAGGTAACTTATTTAACATTCACAGAATAACAGTTTTCTCATTGAGGATACTAAAATCCAACATATTTTGTTTTTTCAGTTCGTTCCAAAAAGACTCAGTTTTTTTTCACAATTCCAAAACAAAATGTTCTAAGGTTTCAGAACAGAAAGTATAAGTAGGATTAGTAATTTGTTAACTTTTATATAATCTGTAGTTTAACGTTTAAATATTACTCAATACTTTAAAGTGATAGGCTAACATTGTGGAGCTTCAATTTAAAAAAATTGTCAAACTTTGATATCCGAGCTACATAGTAGTGTTCAAATGGACAAATAAACACCCTAGAATACAAAAGTTTGGAAAGTTACACTGCCAATGGCAAGTTATACATGAATAAAGAATAAAACTCGGGGCGAGTTTTATTAACCTAGGTGTACACACAGTAAGTCTATGGGAGGAAATGGGCAAGTGAATCTGGTCAACTTACGATTTTCACTTTTTTAAAGCACTAAATAATCATTTTGAAATACAATTTTTTCAGGGCTTCATTTTTAGACCCCATCAAAGACACTGGTAGCATGGGGAATCATGCGGCTCAGATTTTTTTAACTGTGGTAAATGTTAGCCAATACCTTTAAACTGGGAGTTACTGCTTTGTCGTAGAATGTCAACTTCTTCCTCTTCTTTTTTTTTGCCTGTGAATATGAGAACAAGATGGAAAGCAAGAACAATAACAGTAGCATTTCCATGTTCACAAACATCCCATGATACGCAACTTCACACGCTGCGACATTTGAAAACGTGGTCTACGTGGGAATAAGTCGCCTCTCTCTGTAGACGAAGAAACTCATCAGAAATAATACTTGTCTTCATTTGTAATTGCGTTGCTAAAATGGGCGGGGGACTCTCCGCCTCAGGATATCCCTATTGCTGTCTTCAACAAATTGTCAATTTCCTTCTGAAAATAAAGTTTCATGTTGTTTGGTATCATACCTGCTTCGAAGTTGACCAAAAATTGCCTCCGAACGAATGTATAGTCCCAGGGACCCGTACACAGCCAGCTGCTTTTAAATACAAGTTACTAAAAGTGTGGAATTCTATACTGGTGTCTTACAGGCAAAATTTGATAATGTTTCAAGTATTAACAAATTCTAAGATGCATGATACTTCATACTGTATCTGTCTCTGATAAAGGTCTACAAAAGAACAGCTCAACAATTGTACTTCAAAACGATCATATACGTGTCAGTTTTTAAAAAGTGAAATTCAATAAGTAAGCATTCCAGTTTTCCCCAGATTGATTTTCTCCACGAAGACAAAGTCCTATGCTGATATTCATTTGTAAATATTTACAAGTTACAGCATATCTGTTTAAATTGTTGTGTTCTGGTGTGTTTATTTGTCTATTTTAACACTATCATGAAGGTCAGATATCCAAATTGACAATTTTTTTAATGATGCTTCCACAATCATGTTAAAGAGTAT
Organism: Eucidaris tribuloides; assembly: GCA_001188425.1. Classification (NCBI taxonomy): domain Eukaryota; kingdom Metazoa; phylum Echinodermata; class Echinoidea; order Cidaroida; family Cidaridae; genus Eucidaris; species Eucidaris tribuloides. Next base: position 15,168 of record JZLH01S0465345.1, on the reverse strand, counting down.
CTTTAAGATTGCTCGTCGGTGTTTCACACAGAAGCTCCAATCCAGGTTGATACCGGATTAGGTGGTGTTTTTATCTGTTTAATGTTTAGTATAGATAGATAGATAGATAGATAGATAGATAGATAGATAGATAGATAGATAGATAGAGAGAGAGAGAGAGAGATAGAGATAATTTATCCTGCCCTATCCGAATCTGAATGATCGTAATTATAGGCTCCCTTTTTGACAAATTTATTTTATCGATTACACATTGTTTTATACATATATACATACATTGTATGTATGTGTGTACGTGTTTGTGTGTAAGTGTGTGTATACATATATGTATATGTGTATATATATATATATATATATACGGTGTATATATATATATGTGTGTGTGTGTGTGTGTGTGTGTGTTGTGTGTCTGTCTGTCTGTCTGTTTGTCTGTCTGTCTGTGCGTGCATGTGTGTCTGTGTTTTGCTATAAAAAAACGTCTGTAAAAACTTTATGACGTCATATCACCTTTCTTCTGTATAAACGTTGGAGTAAAAATTCCAAAAAATAATACAAGTCGTGTATTACAATAGCAAAATATCAAAATGAATTGCTTTTATTCACGAGTATACATTTACATTACCAAAAAGAAAGAGTAAATAAAGCTTTTTTAAATCCCCTGTAACGCCAGGAGCGCAGATTATCGACAATAAACAGGTGACTGGGGATTACAGGCTTTATTGTTGAATTGATTGTTGTTGTTTTCCGCTTTTACGATAGATAAATGATTCCGACTAACGGGATTTCTTTTTTCGACACTAAATGTCATTTGTTGACTTGAGTTATATATTTGATTGAAACAAGATACGCTGATAAAAAGGATTACACAGGATCGAGTATATTTCTTGAAGAACTTTAGGGATCCCCTTGGCAATCAATTAACGAGATTTGGAGATAACGTGGGGTAAGTAAGGGATATTTCGACCATTTAAAATACAAAGTATTATAAAACTGTCTTTTACGCGTTAGAGATATCGTAAAACGTACCATATTAGCATTGATTTGTTTTTATGAAGACTCTTCCGGTTTATATTATTTTACTGATACAGTATGTAGGTTTTGTTTTGCCAAAATGACAATTGAATAAAAATGGCAACTGAAAGACAACTTCGGAAAAAAAATATTTATTTAAAAGACTTAGAGTACTGTAATTCCAGCTTCTTTGAAAAAGGTATGAACTAGAGGAAATAAAAAATAAAGATATGATAATGTAATATCGAAGTTTTGAAACCAAAAGAATAGTAAACAGCAGCAGCACCCGGTGAATGGTGAATAAATAAGTGGCCAAAATTGGGGTGTAGAAAGGAAAAAAAGCATAGGTGCGGTAAATTGAGCATGCTGAGCACATATCTATCCGAATAAGAATATAGGTACCCCCTACAAACTATACACCATTGGAAAGCTTAGACTTCACGAAATTCGGAAATAAAACATCACAATTTATGCAAGTGAAGAAAAAAGTGAAATAAAACCTTCATATAAGATGATAAAAAATGAAGATTTTCAAATGTTACAAACACGACTCACTACAACTGAGTAAGTGTACCCCTTATTCACATTATAGTTAGAATGAAGCTACATTTTAATGATCCCTTTTCTAAATAATCTGCCTTCTTGATGTAGAAAAACCATTTCTTTAAAAAATCAGAAAAACACACGTAAACTGAAATTGTTCTATTGATACTACAAGTACCCCTAAAACTCATCATTGATTTGTTCCTTACAACAAGGCAACAAACATGCTCTAAAAATATGATCAAATTTGACTAAAAACTTTTAGAGTTTTAACATTTTTTTGTCTAAAAAACCCTAAATGTTGGTAAAATGGGATTAAACGTAAAACCCCGAAACCTGTAAAACCTGTATCCCAAAAAGTAGGTATATTCTGAAAGCTTATACTTCACAGATTATTTTGATTTGAAAAAAAAATGATTAAAAAAAAGTAAATGCATGTATCAGCTTGCTAACACATATGCGATCCACAGTTGGTTGGTATTAGAAATCTCATTTGTCTGAAAATTAGGAGATACATGTATTACAGGAAATGAAGCTCAATGACAACTATAAATTAGCAAGCGAAAGGGGGTATTAACGTAAGATTTATTTTCATTCCAAATACCAAAAACGAATATATAAATGAATAAATGAATAAGTAATAAATAAATAAATATAGCAGTCCAATGTAACGCCACAAAATATGAAAATATGTTAGGGGGAAAAGTAGGTCGGTGGAATTGAATCTTCGCCGGTTCCAGCCAACTCTAAAAATGCATGCATTCTGTTCTGCAAATGGCGCGCAGCTAACTTTGACATTGATGTAATAGATGAATGCGACCATGCCTACGTAATTATTTGTGGTACCCAAAAGGTTGTGCAATACGCCATCAGTCACTCTTCCCTGGTTTGAACCAGTGCTTTTAAATTATTCTTTTTAGTGGGGCCACAGAAGATGAAAATCTGCTCAGTTCTTTTACCATAGATCCAAATCTAATGTCTGTTCACGCTGCATTTGTTGCAAAATGCAGTGTGACAAACCACGTAGACAGTGTCGTTAATTCACGCTTATCAACATTTCATCAATTTGCGCAAGATGTTGCGTTGGAGGTGACACGTGACTTCGATGATATCAACAGAAACATTCAGGCTTCTGATAAAGACCTCGTGTCAGCGTTTAATGACCATGCTTTTACATTTAAACTGAATCCACGCATTCGTCATAGGCCAAAGTGGTATGGTGTACTCGATGCAAAGAGGATCAGAAGCAGGGGAAAGAGTTTGAAATCTTCTAGTTTCTCGGATCTAATCTGACAGGTACTTAGTATTAAAGTAACAGGCTAACATTTAAAAAAAAATCAAACTTTGATATATGAGCTACATAGTGGTGTTTAAATGGACAAATAGTCATCCTGAAATACAAAAGTTTGGAAAGTTGTGTTGCCACTGCGTTGGAGAATAACCTAGATATACACACATGAAGTCTATTAGAGGAAATGGGCAGGTGAATCCGGTCAACTTGAGTGCTTGTAGATTTTCACTGTTTTAAAGCACCATCATTTTGAAATACAATTTTTTTCAGGGCATTATTTTTAGACTTTATCAAATGCAATTAGAGCATGGAGGATTACGTAGTATACCTTTTCTTTTTAACGTGTGGTCATTGTTAGCCTGTGGCTTTAAGAAGAAAAGCTGAACTGCTCACATTAAAAACAGTGTTACATATGCAAAGATATCGTGTTACAAGGATGTTTTCACCAACGACATTACTAGAATTACTTTCCTTGTGCCCTAGACTGTGGAAAAGTGTTTATCTCCCCTATATACTTATTGTCCACCTTTGACACGTTAGACTATTCTTTGCGGCTTACGAGATTAGGGAGGATTATTGGATGCGTGATTCAGACCTCAACCGACGGTAAACTTAGCTTGCCCAGAGATCGTCCCATGTGAGAATAAAAAGGACATCAACTCGTAAGACTTGGGAAAGAAAAGGTTGTTAACACCGTACAAAGTATATGGCTTTAGCATTAGTTTCTTTCTCAGGGGTTTAGAGTTAATATAAAGCCAACTGTTTTCAAATGATTTATGAACAGCGGTTATTCTGAAATTATTACTCTAGTACAGAAGAGAGTAGTTGAAAACAACATAATAATTACCAAAAGAACGACACGATAAAAGCTTGAAGAAAACAATATAACAAAAAACACATAACATTTTAATGAACGAAACGTGTTTCGAAGTGCAGGACTCACTTCATCTTCAGTCTGAAAATAATACAGAGTTGTTGGTATTTATACATGTTTGATGCAAGCAATTGGTTACTGATAAATGTTAATTTATACCACATACCATTTATAGCTTCATTCTTTAAAATGGTTCTTGATACCCGGGGTGTATAAATTAACATTTTCAGTAACCAATTGCTTGGATCAAACATGTATAAATACCAATAACTCTGTATTATTTTCAGACTGAAGATGAAGTGAGTCACTTTGAAACATGTTTCGTTCATTAGAATGTTATGTGTTTTTTATTAAATTTTTCTTCAAACATAATAATTCGTTTTTAACCCAACCTCTACACGAATCATCCGACTGAAAAAAATACTAACACAGAAATCTATATGTGGAACAATGTCAATTGTTAATATTCAGATGCTAGGGCCAGCATCAGAAAATTCACCTGTTTAAACTGTCTATACTACAAATTTTCCATCATCAACCAGTAGACCAGTCGTTGACATCCTTTGCATTCTTAAAGCTACTGTCACACTGCGCCGTCTAACGATTCCATCTGTCTCCGTCTAAAATATTTACCTCAGACGGTGTCAGACGTTGGCAAATGGAATACAACAGAATGGAACAGAACGGAAAAGCACCGTCTGTCAACGTCTAGATACATTTGTAATCCAGTTGAAAAACGGATTAAAAAGTCCAATTAAAGGTTAGTGACATGATTGGGAACACTTAGAAATGCCTCAAAACCAAATGAGTTGAAATATATACCAACTATACACTAGCAGAAGTGGATCTCCCACCTGGGAGGATTTGTCTGTAATTTAATTACTTAAGGAGAATCAAGCATAAACATAGGAGTATCTTATTTTTTTCCGGGGACGATAAAAATAAGCCCCATACAGCCACACAGCAGGTTTCCATGTTACGAGTGATATTGACATTGTTTATTTTAGAATGAGTCAACGTTTGACTACAAGATTTTCACAGGAGAATCCTAACATAGTTTACTTGATTCTAGAGTAATTTCAGCCCAAGTTGAGGACTACCCCCAATCATGTCATTTACCTTTAATGTACGCATTCGTTTTTCAGACGGAATCGTTAGACGGCGCAGTATGACAGTAGCTTAACCGATGTTGTGCGAATTGATGGAAATACATCATAGGATATTCCACTAGAATTTGAAGTTCCGTAGGGAACTCTGGATTCCTTTAAGTATTCCTTTGCATACAATCACTCTGAATAGCCGTATGAAATACTAACGAAATAAAAAAACGACCAGCACAGATTTTTCAGGGGGATATCTCCTCTCATAAAAAAATGCTTAACTTTAGTTAGTGCCACAAGAGCATCTATATTATTTTATACTATTCTGGAGAGAGCAGCAAGCGCTCTGAGTATTTTGTAACCAGATATAGCGCTTTACAAGATATTACTTCTTCTTCTTCTTCTTCTTCTTCTTCTTCTTCTTCTTCTTCTTCTTCTTCTTCTTCTTTTCTTCTTCTTCTTCTTCTTCTTCTTCCTCTTCTTCTTCTATTATTATTATTATTATTATTATTATTATTATTATTATTATTATTATTATTATTATTATTATTATTATTATTATTATTATTATTATTATTATTATTATTATTATTCTAACCCAATTTTCCTTGGGGTTACACATAACTATGCAAGTGTTTATTCAGGTCATGCAACCCCTTCATCCGATATGAATAAGATGCGTTAGGGCATTCAGTGGCGAAACTGAATTTTACAGGTATGCAGAATGAGGTACACTCAAATGGTGTGCCACGTTGGTGATGAATTTTGGCGGAAAAAAATTCTGCACAAAATTGTGTATCTGAAAAATTGCCTGCGCTATCACTGGTTAATAATAGAAGCAATTCTACGAGCGACAGATTTTGAAGGGGGAATGATTCCACGGGAGGGGGGAGCGGAATATTCTCAGTCTAACACGATGAATAATATGGGAACGCCTGAATCCACATTGATGCACAAACTTATACTACCACTTCCAATAGGTTCAAAAGAACGTGTTTACTTTCAAAATTGATATTCAAATTTGCTCAGTCGACTTGCGCCTGCATGTTACATCCAGCGGAGTTTATGCATTTCATGACTAGAACCAGAACCAGAACAAATACAATAAAATAAACATTTGCAAGTAAAGGTTAAAAACGAGGACTTTCCGCTGAATGTCTATTTCAGAAGGTGCACTATAAGCTACAATTTTCTTAGTTTTTCCTTTTTCTTTTCTTTTTCTTTTTTTCCTTTCGTTTTTTTTTTCTTGCTGGCCGGAGGTTGGGCGGGGGGGGCACGTGCCCCCCGTATAGTTATGCAACTGGTGACACTGAATTCAAAAGGTGTGCCCCGTGGTTGATGAGTTTGGAGGAGGAATTTCTTCGCAAATTGTTTATTTTGATAAGTGTATATTTGCTCAGCTATCGCTGGTTCAAAGTAAGTTACATCGCATTATGGAAAGTTCAACCGTATTTTGGACACAACGAGGACGTGTACGCGCGTTGGGGTCACCGGCCCGCGTGTCAAGTTGTTTACTCAACGGTGTGCTTGACTGGCCTCCACGATGGGACCGGGCGTTTCCATTATCAAAATAGGGGTTAGACTGTATTGAAGTAAGCATATTTGAACGTGCTACTCGCCTTCATGGTCGATATAATTAGTTCGGCAAACAAGATAGGATGATTTCTTCTTCCAAATCCGTCGCAAAAAGCACGATGCTTCTTTGTTTACATAAAGGCTTCACGCGCGGACAGGATTTACGGTATGCAAATAGTCTCCCTCTTGCGATAATAGTATCGCCCATTACGTCATCATTAGTTTTTCTGCTTTTGAGACAATTTTTCCGATTGATCAATGATTTTCTCATAGAAAAGCAGCGGAGTTAAAGAACCAATAGCAATGAGTCTTATATAGGCATGTAGATTGAAGTCCCAGCTTGCCAAAACACTTCGCCCCGTGTTGATACATGTATCGTTCAGATTTTATAGATGTTGATACTCAAGCTGTGCACGTGAATCTTTGGCATTTCTTCACTCTTCCATAGACTTTTTGTGAAAAGTGAAAATGCGTAACGAAATTCAAACTTGAAAAGCAGTGAAAAAGAACACTATCTGAAAATGATTTTTACATGAAACGATAGGCAACTTTATCGTCTTTTCAAATCACTTCGCCCCGTTTCGAACCCTCAACGAGAAATATGAGATATTTCAACAGATCGCATCGCTAGCACGAATTTGATGACAGAAATTACACGTTATAGATAATCCACGCGTGTGCGCACCGCGTGCGTCACTCCTTATGTCCACCAGTTTTCACAATGTAATCCTGCGAGCGAGCGGTTTTGAAAGCGAATAATTTAGAAGAGAAGAAGAAGTTATGTATTTCAAAACATGTCAAAGCAATCCATCAACGCTAGAAATACTCTCGTCAAAGATTTAAAACACATTATTCAGATTCATGAAACGGCCTGCAAGAGCATTGCACAAACCTTTATGAGATTAAGCCGGACTAGCAGTTTTAAATAAAATTTAAATAAAAAGAACAAGGACTTACCGTAGTAAGTCTATTTTAAAATGTGAATTTTAAGATCACTTCTAAATCGCTCATCCCATTTTCTCTTCATTCTTCCTTTCCCTTTTCTCGATTTTTTTTCTTCCGCCGATTGGGGGCCACCGTGCCCCTCGGTGCCCCCCCGCTCCCCGTAGTTTACGCCAACTGCTTCTGATAAGCGACATCGCCGACGCCAACGAAAAAACATTTTGCATTGCCATTTTTTGGGGGGGGTGCGGCAGGCCACAACAATAGGGAAGGCGACATTTCTCAAAAACTATCCCATTTATTCCTGATTGAAATTGAAACAATTTTCGCGAGTCCGCGCAAAAATTTTCGCAGCCAAATCGCCGGCCAAAATCAACAGATGAATTCCGATCATTGGGGGGGTGTCGCGACAAATTTCCGCGCCACAATTCTTTTCGCGCCGAACATCATAAAAAATTTTCACGAAACAAATTCCGCCAAATCAAACAACTGGAAAGTCCTCACCGCAAATTGAACAAATAGGCCTATAGACATAACGCTCTGAAAACTCTGGGGTGCTATCACCACCTCCAGCAACCCGCTGCCCAGGCCATGTACCTCATATATGAATGAAATAATGGATAAATAAATATGAATAAGTAAGAAAACTATAGATAAATAGGCTATCAAGAATTAATGACTATACAGATAAATAAAATTAATAAATATGAAAAGAAAAATAGATGAATAAAAAAATAGAATAGATAATAGAATAAATATGAATGAATGAAGAGTGAAAAATAAATAAAATAAATAAATATAATGAATGGATAAACAATAAATAAATAATAATAACGACAAATAAAAAAATCGATAAAATAAAATTGAATAAAAAATAAATTAAATAAATCATAACAAAATAAAAAAAAATGAATAAATAAGAATAAACAAAAGCTAGATAGATTAGAGGGATAGATAGATAGATAGATAGATAGATAGATAGATAGAAATATTACATAACAAAAGATAAATAATAAAGTGAATAAATCATAATGGTAATGTATTTATTTTTTATAGTCTAATTTTTTTGTAATGTCTATGGATTTTATGAATAAGTAAATAATCGAAGAAATCAGATATAGGAAATATATTAAATAAATAAGTAGAATAAATAGACTACAAATAATTAATGAATAATATAAAAAAACTGAAGGATGATGCAAGAAATAAAATAAAAAATAAATAAATAAAGGAATAAAAATAAATAAAGAATTAATAAATAGGAAAGAAGAATAAATGAATTAATGAAGGAATAAATAAACAGATAAAGCTGAATCAACAACGAACATCAATCCAGCAATCAGCCAAATCAATCAATCAATCGTTCATCATCAATCATCAACACCAATCAAATCAAATCAATCACAATCAATCAATTAATAACAATCAATCAATCAAAACAACAAACAAACAATCAATCAATCAATCATCAACATCAATCAATCAATCAATCATAATCAACATCAAATCAATCAATGATAATCAATCAGCACAACAATGATAAAAAAATCTCCACTCGGAGATTGCCCGGCAATCTCCACCGCCTGTCTCCCACCCAGTGTCCAAAAACTCAGAAAGCAACCTAAACAGCGACCGATATACCAATTGCCACCTCTAACGCGTTAACACCTCAGAAAATGCACCCTTAGTGGCGGACTTCCCAGGAAATCCACTATCTTTCTGAACCTCCTAAGTGGTCGGAACAGGGAATCCACTAATTGATCACCTCTAAGTGCATAAACAGTGAAATCAACTCATTGATACCCCATCCAAGTGTCTATTTTCATCTGAAACATAATGTACAAATTGCGGCAACCCCGAAAGTTCACTAACAATTCTATAAACTTCTCCAATCTATCAAATTTCATGTGAGATTATTAGAACTCACAAAAAATTGGCACCCCTAAATGGCGTCCAATCTAACATAACCAAACTAGTATCCCAAATGCGTGACATGTAGAAAAGGCTACCTAATGCGATGCCACCGGACGGGCTAAACAAAAGCACCCCTTTTCCAAGAAGACGTCACGACGCCCAGGCTGAAAAGTGACCCTTATCTCATGACGGCTTCTGGGACCGGGTGCGTAGCAGGCCGGAGAGCGACCCCCCGTAACCTGCACCCCCTCCCTCCCCTAGGATAATGCAGTTATTTACAGCGCTCTGATAAAACCATACGTTTGGGGCGAGAAAATGGTCAGACAAACAAAATTTTATTCAAAAGGAGTAATTACACTGAGAGTGAGACCCAGGATCATGTTCACTTTTCGTTGTCAGCGCTAGTTTTAACGAGAGCTGGCTCTGTACGAATACAGTACTAACGCAATTTTTTATAGAAAATTGCCAACAAATAAACCGTACAGAATTAACTTAATATTACCACCTTTTCTGCATAACCCTATATCTTAAAATAATAAATTATCCTGTACGCTAAAATAGATCGTTATTGTTAGAATATTCTTTTTGCTATGAATCTAAACTGCTACAAAACCTTACACAGCAATCCAGATTACCACCCCGAAAAAAATTGTTCCGTGACCCGCGTAAATGCACTTGCGCACAACAAAGATTTACACGTGGTCTGAAGCGGAAACATGGACCAGTGTTCATTGATCTGATGCAGCTTTCTGCCTGTTCTCTGAAAAATGTCTAAGCTAAGATTCTTTTGACTTTGAGGAGATCATCAAATCGATATACCGAAAATTTCGCAAAATGAGGTCGAAACCGCCTTTACTGTTATCTACGTTCTTAGGTCCGCTGTTCATCTGCCAACATGCAACGCGAATAGGCAAGGCCGGCAAGCGCAAACGAGGCAAGGCGCCACGCAGTAGTTAACAGACATGAAATACAATATGTGGGACTGGCAAGCTGGTAATTTTGAAATCGCAGTAACCTTTACTTTAGAATCAACGCAAATTTCGCGTGAGAAGCAAGCAACTAACCCAAGGGAGTCTCCGGCGCTGCGCGGAGCCCAATTCGTGCGTAAAATTTTAGGTGATTTCCTTTTTCCGTAACAGTGGGACTGAAATTGTGCCATCGAACCGGCCTGATGAGAACAAAACTCACGGCCGACCCCCGTTCGCTAGCCGCGTTTCGAGATTATGACATAAAACGTGTAGAGTGTTCCTA
>JZLH01S0465334.1:22634-40459 GCA_001188425.1 Eucidaris tribuloides | reverse complement strand
ATGTCCACTGTAGAAGTAGGTGCTTGGCAGCATATGATAGAGATGAGAGTAAAACCCTTCAGGAGGATGCAGGTGTGGGATGCCTGCTCCGATGCACTCATCACATTCAACCAGACGCCGGACTTGTCGGAGGATATGGCCTACATCGTAGAGAATGATGTCACAAATGCCGCCCTCTTTAGGCAGCTGGAGAAGTTGAAAGAAAATGTTGAAGTGCAGTATGAGAAAAGGTTTGTTGCAGTTGTTTGTGTGTTTCCAGTATATTGATGTCAATTTGTGTGACAATATGATCAGTGTTACAAGAAATCATATTGTAAATTCCCCAATTTCAGCACATATAAGTAGAAATGACCCAAACTACACATGCAAATAAATTCAATGGGGCTATAAGGACTCAGAAGGAGGGATCAGAGTTGTTTTGCCTACTAGTATTTCAAGATTATTATTTTGTCACTCCCTGTAACTCAAATTCTCTGTCAAACTTCCTTTACAGCTTTGTGAAGTAACAATCAGGTTTCCAAAGCACAAACTGTTTCCAATTTGTGTGAGCAATTTCTGGCAGTATGCACAGGTTTGTGCTAAAAATGTAATATCAACATTGACAGTTGGCCTACGTGTAATCCTTGGGCACAATTGCATTCAGGAGTCAGTATTCCACACATCACATACACATTGATGACTTATGTCAAAGTATAGTTTTGGAATGAGTAAGATGTATCAACTATTCACATCTCCATTTCTCTGTTATCTATGCATTTAAAACTTGTTGATATTTCTATGCATGTGCTGTCATCAGATGTTTTGACATGTTTGTTCCTTTTAATTAATCAATTTTAAATGGGGAAATGATGTATGAGAAATGAGGTCCCATGCTTAGACAGGAACACTTCAGCATGTAAAAGAACCCACACACTTCATTGAACAGAAGAGGGTGAAAACCTGGTGTTGTGTTCACATATCCATATGCAAACTACACAGGACTGGATGCCTACAGGTAACGGTGATTAAGTTCACTTTTTTAGTCCTTGTCATCCCTAATGATGACAAAGCAATAATAAAAATAATTAATTTTGTGTCCATTTTGTTGTTTCAATTCCTGATATAGCCTGGCCTCGATACAGATACCTCGACAAGGAACGTTTGAAGAGGAAAGTTGGGCACAGCTACTCCTGGAGGATGAGACTATCATCAAGACAAGACTAGTGATCGGTGCTGATGGTGCAAGGTCTGGGGTCAGGAAACTAGCAGGTCTGAAAGAGTTAAAGTGGAACTACGACCAGTCGGCAGTAGTAGCAACTCTACAGCTTGCGGAGGTGAATAATTATTGTATGATGAATTGGATGTATCGGGCTATGGTATTTTCCCCATGACATAAAATTACTGAGATATCACAAAGATAAGTGTCAGTAAAGCACTAGAATTACATTTTGCCTTGCAAACAGAATTAATTGACCAAGATGTGTGGAAGAAATCTATTAAGGAAATATTGCCTAATTGTGTGATATTAAAAGGAAATGGCATGATTGGAAGTAGTCCTCAATTTAGGACACAATTCTCCCAGAATCAAGTACTGTTCTGCTTTGATCATTTCATAGGACACCACATATCCTCTTTGTGTACAATTATGTTTTTTAGAGTGCAAGGTTTGGAGTAAATTTGAATCAAAATAGATATCTTAACCCTTATCAGCCCAGGCTTTTTTAAAATTGCATAGCCCGGGGGGGGGGGGGGGGGTCTATTTGGCCCCCCTTCAGATCTCGGCCGTGGATCGCGCGATCGCCGCGAAAATTTGCACGTGCATAGAGCCGGACGTAATCTCCAAGACTGTATAGTTAGATTTTTGAAAAAATATTATCTTCATTTTTAAGTAATTAATTATGTCATATTTATGTATGAAATCATATTTTTGCCTATAACTCCCTTTAAACAGCTTCACAGAATGCTAATTTTTGTGATAATATCTTTTTGACTATTTCTAACAATTTATCTAGTCAAAAAAAATGCTGAATCAGAATTAATTTCTAATGTATTTTGTTCATGAATTTCTTATGTATTTCTTTGTTTTTTTGACCTTTTGTTTTTTATTGTTTTTTTGATGAATTTTCTCGGGGGACACTTTTTGCGAACATAAACAGCATAAAATTAGTTAATTTTAATCAGTAAAAGTAAAAATAATCATACATTTATGAATTTGGGCTAAAAACACAATTTGCATTGAAATAACACATGATTTCATGTTTTTGAGCCGATTTTTGGTGCTGACATGCAAAGTACGAAGTTGCGCTTAACTTCCGGCAACCGCCGATACCGCCGACATCGCCGAATTTGGTCTCAAAGATGCCGCAAGGCTTGAAAGTAAAAAGTCACGAGCGACGACGGATCAAAAATTTCGCGTGACGGAATATGCCGTCGCCCGAACTTTGTCGAGGGGGCGGCGGGGGGCCTATTTTTAGGCCCTCCCCCCGCGGCCAGATAGGGCTTAAGCAACTTTAGAATGTATTTACATGTGTATGCCTGTTTTATGTCATTCTTACAGCCCAACTGGAGACATTGTTGCCCCTGGCCCGGGGGGACCAGCGGTTTCTTACCATCAGGCTCCAATAGCCTCTTTCTTCCACAGTAAGTCATTTTCTTTTTGAATTGAATAGGCGAGGAAGCGATTTTTAATGGGTAAAGCATATGTGATCAAATTTGTCTAAAGACTTACAGGTTCACATCAAAATATAATTTCAGGAAATTATTGTAGAAACTTTGTTTGCTTAGATGTTTTGCCAATTTAATGAATTTATATGAAGCTGCATAAATTTCAATTTGACATAAACTGTGTTACTGTTTCATGAAGAAAGTACTATGATCTCTAATTCTTTATGAACTGAGTATATTACACAAATTGTGCATGTTTCCAGAGAATGAAAGTGAAAAAAACATATATGGACATAGAAAATCAACAAATGATTACAGATATGCAGGGAAATCAGGAGCAATGCACTTTTGGGTAAATTAATCTTAAGAATCTTTGTAATTTTATAAATATCAAGAAAATATTTAGGTAATTTGCACTTGCCGCAGCTTCTGTAATTATTTTGTAACAATGTATTGTGTCTGATTTGTGCATTGCACAGAATGCTACAGGGAACAAGTACAACCTTTTGTGTGCAACAACAAAATAAAAATAGTTACAGATGTGTGATAGTAATGTAAATGTCAGAAATTATTTATGCATGCTACAAAAATTAATAGTAACATGATAGTGAAAAGGGACATCCCATATGTCCAGATCAGTTCAGCTGTCAGCCAGTTATTTAATCTTGATCTTTACACACATCTTTTTTTCAATTCTAGTAGTATGTTTGGTAAAAGGCACCTTTCTGGTGTATTTATGTGAGAAGAAAAGTGATGCAACAATTTCTCTCTATGACTCTCATTATTTTGTCAGCTGAGTGATGATGAGAGTTCTCTAGTCTGGTCCACCAGCCCTGACCACGCCAAAGAGCTGACAAACATGCAGGAGGATGACTTTGTAGAAGCTATCAACCATGCATTTGTAAGTTGAGGGAAATATGACATACATTGATATTAGACTATTTGTATGTGTGATCACTAAATCTAGAGAGAATAGTTTTTCACTGAAAAGGAAGTCATTTATTGTAATCCTTGTCCACATCTGTATACAAATATATATATATATTTCTTTTGGCATGAATAATCGGCTATCGATTGATATGCGCTGTTAAAACCAACAACCAACAACAACAATTTTGGTATGTTAATATGTACAAATCACTATATCAATAAAAGACAAAAAGTTATATTAACATATTTATACAGGAGCTACATGTGAAGTACTTCTCTATTAATGTTCAGTTACTGGCAGAATAGTTTCTTGTCATGCATTTGAAATATATATAGAATTTGAAAAATCACCATCATCTGTTTATTTTTTTCAGTGGGTCAACAAAATACAGGTGACTCCCGATATAACAAAGCCCTCGGGACCAACAGTTTTCTGTAGCTAGTAATAGAGGTAAATTTCGATAAAGAAAAATGATATCACTCCACAGTATTAGCAACTTTGTTCATTACCAAGTCTGAAATGAATAAATAAATGATCAAATTTATTCTTATATTACCATAATATATAATTTGAATGAGTTTGTTGTACACTTTAGTTTGTAGTAGTCCAAAATCAACAATAAATATTTAACTCATCAAAACAGTTATGTTTCTCATTTCTTTCCAATTTCATCTCCAGTGGGATGACAGTCATCACAATGCTACTGTCGACACGGCAACCCGCCTGCTTGAGGACCTGCTATCCAACCTGAAGCCAGACGGATCATCCATCCACCAGCTACCTCCCAGCATTGCAGGGGTCAGTCCTGGTAGCAGGGGCATGTTTCCTCTTGGTCTTTGTCACTCACCACACTACGTGGGAAATAGACTGGCTCTTATCGGGTAAGCTTAGTTGGGACATGACTCGTATGATTTTACACCACTTGTTCCAGCGTGAGTTGCTGCAGTGATGATTGCTAGTGCTAAACCTAACCTTAGTCTTAACCAAATTCCAATGTATGGATGTACATGTATGGATGTAATGATGCATGCATGGATGGATTAATTGGAAGGATGGATTGATTGATCAAGTGAACTTTTTGTGTGTTTTTGCTTTTTCTTATTTTTGCTAGAGATGCAGCCCATAGGATCCACCCACTAGCAGGCCAAGGAATCAATCTTGGTTTTGGAGATGTGTCTACATTAGCTGCAGTCTTGGCAGAAGCAGCTGCATTAGGAAAAGATCTTGGTATGTTTTCACTGGTTACCAGTGACCATTCGAGATATTAAAACTAGACCCACTGTATCTCCTCCATCAAAAAATCTGTCTCACATACACACACACACACACACACACACACACATATAATTACAAGTGCCTCTAATTGAAGATGGTGTACACAACTATGCAAACATGGACTATAAATCACAATTACACACCTATTAAGAGGGGTTAATGTTTGTATTCCATGCACGCACAGTGTGTGTTTGACAGTTAACCGCAAAACTGTGGATGTATCCAGTGAATATTATTTTTTCAAAATTTCCAACATACCCCTATACAAACAAGGACACAATTTCCAACAAATCAAAACTGTCCTCGATTTGTATGTTGTCCTCAGTAGGTATGTAGATTGTTGGCTTATGTCCTCATTGGTAGGTGCTTACAGACAGACTCACACACACACAGAAATGTAGACACACAGGTATACCCTTGATGTATATTAAGACATTGTATTCATTGGTGAAAAACTTGCAATATTCATGTCATCAACCTGAACTTGATGAATGCAATCAATGTTATGTGCATGTTTTACATATTACTTAATTTATTCACAGTCATTAGGTTTTCTTTGTTTATTTATTAACTTAATATGGGTGTTAAGGACATTGACATGATTATGAAAAGTCCAAAATGCCTCAGGAAGCAAGTATTAAAGTTGAGATATATGGCAATATAACTAGAAGTGTATATCCAGGCTGGAAGGATTTGTCTTAAATTTATTTACTTGAGGAAAAACAAGCATTAATTTACAAGTATTGAATTCATCTCTGGCCCTGAAATTGATCCCCTAAAAAAGCAATACAACAAAGTTGCATATCACAGCAGTTTCTGATGATGATCGTTCAACAAAGTACTAACATTTGACTGTGAAATTTTCACAGCAGAAACCTTAATATACTTGATTTTGGTAACATTGTGACCTAAATTCAGGACTCTTCAAATCTTGCCATTGCCTTTAAAATATTTACATCTGCTGAGCCTGTTTATTAGTCTACAATATAATACTCTAAATTACAATACTGTGCTTTCTTTGTATCTTTAAATCATTTTTGTTTTTTACTATTTTGTTTTATGTCCATCTAAACACGTAAAATATGTAAAGTAATATTTGTTACTAATCTTATGCTTTATATGTAATCTTTCGTTTGCAGGCTCAGTATCACATCTGGTAGACTATGAAACCAGACGCCAGCGTCACGTGCTACCGGTCATGGCCACAATAGATGCATTACAGAGACTGTATTCCACCGACAACCCTGCAGCGGTTTTGATCAGGAGCCTGGGACTGCAGGCTACCAATGCCCTGGGGCCACTGAAAGATCAAATTATTGCATCGGCCGGACGATAGCATACATGTTGGATGTGGGAGTAACTGGAAATAAATTCTCGCATTTTGCAATCCATGCACCCTCATTCAATTCAGTGGGATCACCGATTTAGCACGTTGCTTTCTTGGAGAGGGATCGACAACATCAATACATAGACAAATAATGGTGTACATGGTTGGGTGCGCTTGCAATTTAGTTTGCATTCATTTTGTCAACAACTGCAAGATATCAAATGCCTTACATGCACAAGCTTAGCAAATAGTGTACAGTGCACTCTCGTTATAAAGAAAACTGCTATAACAAAATTTCATTATAAAGAAGTAAAATCTCTGGTCCCATATCTTGGATTTCCTTTGTATTGTATTGTTTTTGGAACCCCGATATAAAGAAATTTCATTATAAAGAACAAATTTTATGGGTCCCAAGGACTTTTTTATAACAAGAGTGCACTGTATCACATTCAGTTAAATATATTTCAGTTGGTTGACTTTCATTCCATGAAAATCACTTGCAGCATGTGCTATGTTGGAAACAGCTGTAGTCGAACCAGGAGTGGGAAATATGCCTCTCACGGTATGGACATTGATTGGACATGGATTGTCAAATGGAAGAATTATCCATATGATAACACTGGTTTACTTTTGTTACAACACTGAGAAGCAGAGGGATTTTTGTAATTTAGCTCTTATGCAGTTTCATGCTATAGCATTCTATTAATGTCATGGACTTATACTTTTGTGATGTATAAGATAGTTTCACTGTGCTTGTTGCATCCTTTTGCATCATAGCAAGTCCACAGAGTAAGAATAAGTACTGGTAAGAATATTTTCCCCTTCCAGTTTTTCACTTCCAATGAAAAGTTAGGGATTTCACAAAAATGTTATTTTGCTTTTCTACATTCTGACTACAAAGTCACAAAGATTACTTTAAAAGATAAATCATGCTTACTTTTGGTGAAACTTTCCAGGGATACCAACAGGCATTCATCAAATAAATAAATGGACTTTTATCGTATAGTTGTTTTAGTGTTTTATCTGTCACAAACTGTGAAAGTTGTGACAAAATTTTAGTGCTGTGTTGTATTATGTACATAATGCACAAAATGTAAATACAGTGTACTATGTTTAAGAAAACTATCACAATTGGCTGGTCTTCCATTGAAGCTCACACAATATGACCCTGTTTTATATTCTGCATTGTGCAAAACAGACCAAAGTTAGTCTTCATGTTTTTCCCATAAATAGAGTCAACTGCCATACCCAAGCACTCAAGGAGTAATCCAATATGTTGAAAACAATGACAGCCCCAACTTTTCTCTATAAAATCTAATTTGGCGATTGTTGCCACTAGAGATATATTGTCAGCTAACTGGGATATCTTGAACATTTTTGGAGTGAGTTTCGTCATTTTCAGTGTTTCATAACATGGGAAAAAATATTTGAAGATACCTCTTCGGGTATAGCTTGTATGGTGTTTGTCAATTTGACCTGTTATTTATTATATTATCTCAAAACACATTCTCATGGCAGACTTGCTAAGCTAACAATATTGCCCCTACCAGCTGATGATATATTCAAGATGATAAGTGTAGATATTAAAGGGAGAAGGAGCCAGCAACTAATGGGCATAAGTTAAGAAAAAATTTGAGTTCTTTGCAACCAATCAGATAGCACGTGCACAGGTCTGGTGTTGCCATGCGTGACCAATGCATGCCACCTGATGTGTGTTGGTCGCACCGTGGTAATGTATGCACTGTTTGAATCGATAAGCTCCTCCCCCTATAAAACTTGCAAAGACGTAAACTAACCACAAATTAACTAATTTATAGGGCCTTGCTGAGGGCGAGTATCACACAATACCCCTTATTTAGGGTGTCTTTATCACCATGTACCATAATTCTCACAATACTCACAATGTTATTTTTTTCTTAACTTATGCCTGTTAGTTGCGGGCTCCTTCTCCCTTTAATGATTAGTGAAACATATAATTATTGTGTCATTTGGACAGTGTATTACTGGACAGGCTTGCAAACTTTATGTGCCTGGTATTTGAAAGGTATTTATTCATGTCAGCTTGCCATGAAACAATTATGAATAGAATTTTGGAGCATTTGAATAAATATACCCATTATCCCACTACACTGACAATTTGGGCTATGTTTTCCAATTTGCCGTGTACTTAGAATTTTTCATATCTGCATTTTTACACTCTATTTCTTCATTCTATTTCTACATCTTACAGTCCCTTATGAAGTCTTTACATAGAAAAATAATATCTATTTTTTTTTTTTGGGGGGGGGGTGAGGTTGCATTCACAAATGTGATCCTTTGAAATGAATGTAAAACAATACTGTAACAACAATAAAATCAGGTAAAAGCCAGGTCGTGAGTATCAATTTGTTTATTATGATAAAAACACAGTGACATGGAAAGTAATTTCACTTGTTTATAAAATATAAATTCTATATGACTTGCATTTGAATAAATACATACTTTCAAGAAAAAAGAATGACACATCTTCCTTGGTTTGTATTTGCATACTTTTTAACAATTGTAAATGATTTATGCAACTATGTTTGGAAGAAGCAGTATTTCTTTATAATGGCTCAACAGATTTGGTTGACTCTCCATGCTGGGTCATGGCACCAAAAACTGTAGTATTATGAGCCAATTCGAATGCGCGCAGTCGAGGTATGCCTCCGCGCTTCTGCACTTTGCGCATCTATATGTTGTTAATATGAAAAGCTTGCAAGTTACCATGGTTAGCAAGACCAATTTAGAATGAATAAGCATAATGATAGAGCCCATGTACCTTTTGACCAGTACATGTAAAATCCAAATTTAAGCGCGCTCTCAAGTTTCGCGGTAAACGACCCAAATCAGACATATTTATAGTGCCCGGTGACCTGTTGACTCTGACACTTCAAACTCCAAATCGAATCAGTAAATTGTGTGCTTTATATAGGTTTAGATACTTCTCCCAAGTTACATCAAAATCGGAAGTCATACTCAATTTATCACTGCAGTAATGAGCCCACATCATTACATATTTAAGCCCGTGACTTTGACGCTTTTCCGAAAACTAATGCATTTATTTTGTGTCTTCTTATAATATACTTCACTCCAAATATACATAAAAATCTGACGGCGTGTCCAAGTATTCATGGTAACGAGCCCAATCAGAACATATTTTTAGGCTCGGTGACCTTTGACCTTTTGAGCTTCCCAAATTAATGCAGTTTTATTGCATTATAATAAATACTTCACAAGTTTTATCACAATCGACCAGTTCCGCTCTCAAGTTATTCTGCGTTAACGAGCTCAATCAGACATCCTTTAAGGCTCGCGGTGACCTTTGCCTTGGAACGCTTTGACTCCAAAATTAATCATGGTTCATTGTGCCTCCATAATACATAATTCACCCCACGTTGAATAATTTATACTGCCGTTTCTAGTTTATGCGTTCATGTTCGAGCCGAATCAGACATAATTTGTAGAGGCCCGCTGATTGCTTTGACCTTTGACCTTTCTAGCCAAATAATCTAATCATTTATTGGTGCCCATAATACATACTTCACCAAGTGACATGCCAATCGCTAACCGCGCTCTCCAGTTTTCACGTAACGACAAATCAGACATATTTAAGGCCCGGTTTACCTTTGACGCTTGACCTTCAGCTCCAAAAATCTAATCGTTCATTGGTGCTCATAAGTACATACTTGGGTCGCTAGTTCCATCAAAATCGCGATCGTGGGGTTCTCATTTACTCGCGGTAAGGAGCTCCAAATCAGATATATTTAAGGCCCGGTGAGCTTTGACCTTTTCAGCCCAAAATCTAATCATTTCATTGGTCCCAATAATCATACTTTCACCCCAAGGTTTACATACACAATAGCCAACGCAGCCGTACTCTCAAGTTTCGGGCGTAACAGCACGCAATCAAACATTAGGGCCGTGACCTTTGACTTTGCTTATCAGCTCCAAAATCTAATCAGTTCATTGGTGGCTCATAGTACATACTTGGTCCTAGTTACATCAAAATCCGATCGGGGGTTCTCAAGTTATCGCGGTAACGAGATCCGGTAACGGACGGACGGACGGACGGACGGACGGACAACCCGAAAACATGATGCCTCCGGCAACTTCGTTGCGGGGGCATAATAAAAAAGAAGCAATTCTTGAATTATGGCATAAATTATATAACTAACTTTCATCATTCACTTAGATGAACATTATGCAGTTGCATGATTGTGATTTATTATCCTCGATTCTTGTATGTGTGCATTCGTGTATATGTATGTATATTGATTCTTTCCTTTTTCACCCAGTCATCCTGTTGACATGTTTGGGCAAATTGTATTCATTTTGTGCAATCTATTTTGCAATTGGTGTAACAATTGTGTTCAAACACAAAACACATACATAATCTTAACAATACAAACTTACATGGTAGATTCCCCATTTCAAACTGCGTAGCTTTAAAAGAGTTGAGTACTTACATTATTGTTCAAATTACGGCTAACTTTAGCTCATTGCTTTGAATTACCCTGGTGACGGGCAAATCAAGAACGCAATTTTAATGGTTCATAGTGTTTTTGATATAAAGTCCAGTAGTGTTTATACCTCAAAAATACCAACATTCTTGGAGCAGGATACAATATTGAAATATCAGAAAAAAAAACCTTCAAATGATCAAAATATAAAATAAAGTACACAGTTAATTATCAGGTGACATGAAGAAGACTGTCGTTAGAACAAACTCTTTGGGACTAGGAGGATTACTTTGTCATATTAAGGTTGCAAAAACAATAGAATACCAAAAAAAAAAAATCTAATTTGGGACCAGAAAAATTTGTTTTGACAGATTTTGTTACATTGGTGTTCTTTCTAATGAGAGTCCACTAAACTTTTAAATGGAAATTTAAGGTAGGAAGAAGAGTTCTACTGCAATCACACATCAAAATGATGAAATGACTTACACAAATGCTTTAGTTTGTAAAAAACAAAACAAAAGAAAAAACACACAAATGTATCCTGTCTCTCATAAAATGGGGGTGGGGGCAGTTGTCCTGCATGGTCAACCGTAAAATTGTACAGAATATGCCATGCAGTCAAGAACACAAAAACCTGACAAAACAAAATCCAAACAAAAAGTGAAAAAAATCCAACTCCTGAAATCCTGTGACAGGTACATACATAACATGTGTAAAGTAACATATTAAACTAGTATCTAGGAGCAGACTATTAAAGACACTATATAACACTGTGGAAGACCAGTTTAAAAAATTGTCGAACTTTGCTATTTGACATATCTGACAGTGTTCTAATGGACAAATAAACACCCTAGAATACAAAACTTTGGACAGTTATGCTGTCACTAGTACAATATGTGCTGTCACTAGTACAATATGTGCAGATACAAATTGGCACATTAATAAAATCTCGGCCGATAGGAAATTCTGCAACACAGCAGTCTATGGGGGAAAGCTGGAATGGTCTCTCAATGGTTTTCACTTTTTTAAAGCACTTAATGATCGTTTTAAGCTGCAATTTTTTAGGGCTTCATTTTTAGACCGTATCAGAGACACTGGTAGCATGAGGAATCATGTAGCTCAGATTTTTTAAACTGGAAACATTGTTATACAATGCCTTTAAGGAATGGTTGATTTCTTTATGTCGGATAAATAAAAACTTTATAAACAAGGTGCTAAATGCATATATTGCCACTTTACCCTTTGCACACAGTACGGTACATCGCAGACGAAAAGCAATCATTTAAATGACACGCGTGGAAAGGATTGAAAAACATCTCGATGCAAACCTGAAAAGATTGGCAAATCGTAGATTTGCAACTGCTTAACATGGAATATATGTATGTCAGTCGTAATAATTATTGAATAGAATGAACGGTTTAGGATGAAATGTATATTCTTGTAAGAGATTTGGCATCCATGTTTGAGATTATTTGTCATGAATTGTAGACACAGCTTCCTTCTTGGTAACAAAGAGTAGAACACCGATGATGGTCTTGTTTTTCAGTTGTGACGGAATGCCAAAGTTTTTAAAGTCCAGCGAGTAGCAACACACATTTGGCAAATTCCTGATGATGAAATCCTTCTGACCTTATGACATGATAACTGTCTACATAACATCTAAACCTGAGCAGCTTCTGTAAATTAATGGTGTCCATTCATATCATGAGTTGAGTAGTTTTTGTCTGGTGTACTCCCATATCATCAGGGCCCCGCTTACATGAACGTTCAGAGATCGGATGAATCCCAGTTGGGGAATTTCTACACACACGTCCAGCAGTTGTATCAATTCCACAGGAATGCCTTCTCTCTCTTTCCTACAGGAGAAAAGTAGAAAAAAAATTGTTTTGATATTAATAGTTCAAAAGTGATATGTGAATCAATATGGGTATATGCTACAAATGATATCTAGGGTAAGTAAATCATGTGAATGCACTACATCCAAACCCTGAGTCTATTTGCCAAATCATTCATCATCATTTGAACTGCTGTGACTGATTAAATTTAAAGTACACAAGATAACACAACTATAAATATATATGTAATAATTTTATTGCATTTAACTGCCACAGAATCAATGTTTTAATGGAAAGATTTTGTTTTTCTTCCTTTTTTCATGAATTGTGACCTAACAGATATTATTGGGATTACCACATTTCTTACATGCTTTAAATCTTCCATTTTCAGTGGAAAAGTGAATAAGTTAAAAAAGTATTCATTAAGCAGCTGATGATAAACAATTGTAATCTCAGATTTAAAATATCATCACAGAATTAGAATGCATACTACAAATTAGAACATAATTCTCACCCTAGTAACAGCATCGTCCGTTGTGGAAATTTGAACTCGGTGAGTGACTGACTGTTGGCTGTTTGCTCCACCCCCACTAGTGTATAGCCATGTTTCTTCATCTCCAACATGTACTCCTTTAGCTCACATGGTCTCACCTGTTGGAGGAATTTTGACATGTTAGTTTATATCAATCATACAAGTTTCTCCATATGTGGTTGACCAACTATGCATCATGTGGTTGATGGTATACACAAAATTAATTATAACAAAATAATTTAATTTGATATATTTTTTTTATTTGTACAAATTTATGGAATGGGATACTTTTTCTACAAATATCCACTTGAACCTTTGATATAATCACAACATCAAATTCAAACATCTACTTACAAGGACCAATCATCTTCACTGTGCCCACATGCAAGTGAATGACATTTACTGACATTTTGAAGTGAACTTCATGAATTTGCTTAGACTAGTGACATAAACATCTGGTTTACTTTAATAAACAGCTTTGGCCACTATGAGATACCTACAGATTCCTAACTTCACAACAATTAATCACTACTAAATAAATACATCAGATCCATGAATGACATTTGAATCTAGTTCCTAGAAAAAATATACTAAAACAGTGAGAATCCTAGTTTGTTATACAGATGACTCCGCATAACCCAACATCGCAGAAGTCAAATTATCGCCAATGTTGAATATTTTTGACAGTCCCAATTTGCTGTGTGCTTTTTCAGTCGGAAGTTTTTCCGAATATCGCCTATGTCGAACATATTTTCAAGTCCCAAAGGGAGCAAACTTGTTAAATCATTCGCCAAGGTTGAAGTGGCCACAACTGTCATTCATGATGGTCTTAATGGGTTGCCCTTTTGATCTCTGCCTGTCAGCATGACCGTAAAGGTATTATAAATTTCCCATACCCTCTCTGCCTTTCTCATTTTTCCCCTACATTGATACAGTCATGACAGCCTCCATTTCCTATACATGTTTCTTCATCTCTAACAAACAATTGTATACACAACGTAACTCGAATTTTGTCTAAGTCAACGTAGTTTGTGTGGTCCCCAGTGATTTGACTAAGGCAAAGTTTACTGTACCTCTCTGATAGGCAGCCATCTTTCAGCAGATACACTCAGACTGAGGAAGTCTTGGTGGTCTTTGTAGCTGATGTTACTTAGAACAAGGCAAGATGCACCAAAGATTTCACATGTCCTACAGAGTCCTGAAATAGAAACAGAAACACTGTGGTAATGTGTGTATTCCACTAAGATGATGATATTACTGGGATGTCATGAAGAAAATGTTTCAGATATATTTACACTACTATTACAAAACACACAATTCTGTCCATTACTACAGACAAGAATTCCAATATTTTCCTTTGATTACTTTATATCTTATTCTCTCTATAAGTGTATAGATATATATAGATTATCAATCTATTATCTAATAACATATTTATTCACCTATTCATTTATAAATTCCTCTGTATCAATCTATTATTTAACCACATATTTATTTATTTATGTATTTATTTATTTACTTATTTATCTATTTACGTATCTATTATCTATTTATTCATTCACTAAGGTTTGAATATGCTGTAATGATCATCCTCATAAACACCACAGTGTGATTTATCACACAATTTATTTTTTCATAATTCAGAGGAATTTTTTTAAAAAAACATTCTGATTCATTATCCCCAACATCTTACTACAAATCTAAACCTCATGGGTGCTAATTACCTCCAAGATTTGGGATCCTGTCCACTAGTGTTGCCACCACTACGAGATGACCTCTCGGTGACCCTTGATGTGCCGAGGACTCAAATCCTGGTATGTGACATTCTTTCCACGGTGTTATCTTCTTTTGAACATCTCCAGCCCCCTCTTCTGCCCAGGACACCTCAGCAATCTCTGCATCCTTCACTGAATAGTGAAAACATTCAGTTATCATTTATAACATTTCATAAGTATACTCAGTTACAGGCTAATAACGTGATTGGGAACACTTTAAAAAGTATCAAAAATCAAATGAGTTTGGACATATCACAACATATTATACACTACCTGGAGTGTAAATCTTGGCTGGAAGAATTTTGCCTTGAATCTGTTTACTTAAGGAGAATCAAGCATGAACATACCAGTACTGAATTACTCTTTTCAATTCAATTCAATTCGGTTTATTGTTTCATATTTAAAATAAATAAATAATATAAAATATGATACATATACACAACCAAAAAAAAGTACAATACACTTGACAATAGCCAAGAACTAAGTCCCAGAACTAAAACTGTCAAGTTTACAATTAAAACTGAAATTAGAGTACGGTACACAAAATTAGTATGAAAGATTAACAGGAAAAGTAAACCAAGGATCACCCTTGGTTACAATATAATAGATTGTAAGATTGGCACAGTGGGGAAAAATTGCGCCAGTAAAATAAGAGGTAATAAGTGTGGTAAAAGTAGAGCGCCCAAAAAAAACTATTTCTTATTTCAAAGGACCCTCCCCAAGGCCCCATGAAAACCCTGGTGCCGCAGCCTTTCTACCACAACCACATACACACACACCGACACCATAAAAGACACACAACACACACACACACACACACACACACACACACACACACACACAACACACACACCACACACACGAACACACACACACACACACACACACCACACACACACACACACACACAACACACATACATACACACCACCCAGACCCCAAACACCACTACACATACCACACACACACAACATCACACACACACACCACACACACACAACACACACACACACACACACACACATTCACCAACAGCACACACACACACACCACCATTCACAAACACAACCACACACACACACACACACACACACACACACACACACACACCACACACACACACACACACACACCACACACAGATCACAGAACAACACAACAAAAAAATAAGAAGATCGGAAAGCTGCGACAGGGGGAAGACTCTTGTGCCCCAATTGACATAAATTCCATAGAAAGCTACACAACAAATTTACCTGTCTCAAGGGATACTGATGGTAGTTATTTTGAAATGAGTCAACATATTTTACTTAATTCTAGAATAGTTTTACCCAAGTTGAGGACTACCTCCAATGATGTCCTTTACCTTAAAGATAGAATGTTACATATATCCTCTTTGTGATTGCATTGCACTGCTAAATTCAAAACATAATTAATATGCTGGTAAAATTTCTCAGGAATTAATGTTCATTAGCTGCAAGATTGAAGTACTTTAACCCTACTGTCAGTCCTGTATCTTACAAACAACTTTACCTATTTAACCCGTTGGGTTCACTGCTGTATGGCAGTATTGTTGAATGAAAGACAACTTGATCTTCACAAAGTTGACCATGAAGGGAGTACAGAAGAAAATAAATTTATATTTTCTTGTAAAAAGTCTACATCAGCATATTCATTTTTTAAATTCATATTGGTAAACATTGTGTACTTTCTACGTCAGAAGCATTAAACAATATAAACTTAGTGTTTATCATAAGCGTCACAGAAAAGTTTATCCTAATTTCTGTGTTTCAGTGGAAGCCTGTCATCTCTGAATGTGCAATGTACAAGCCCATCTTTACAATCTTTTTAAACTTTAAAACATTTGGTACTAAAGAGTACTTTCCAGAAAAATGGTCCTACTCTCAACCTTTTAAAATTCTTTTGAAAACTACTCTGAACTGATTTCATTCATTTTCAAAGCATCATTTAAATTGTTTCTATGACCTACCCCCCCCCCCCCACAATTTCACTCCTAACTATATCCTTTTGAAGCAATCTCACCTGATTTGGTTTTCTTCTTCTCCTTTAGCTGGCAGGTCCTCAGTGTATCTCTGATGTTGTAGAGTGGAATGCCCTCCCAATGGTTGCTAGTCTTCCATGGAGACACCTTGGACGTCAGAAACATTCCTGGCTCCACCAACTCATCCTCGGTCACGTTGGTCAGATAAGGGAGGGTGTGGAATATAGTCTAGATAGAGACAAATAAATACACAGCCGCCAATAAATATTGGTGCAGTCCAATGATTGTTGGTAAAAAAATACTGAGCTGTCGATATGATTTCCCTCCCACACATGTTAAAGGCATCGTATAACAATGATTGCACTTTAAAAAATCTGAGCTACATGATCCCCCATGCTACTGGTGTCTCTGATAAAGTCTAAAAATGAAGCCCTGAAAAAAAATTGGAGTTGAAAGTGATCATTAAGTGCTTTTAGGAAACGAAAATTATTTAGTGACCATTCTATTTTTTCCCCATAAACTACTGTGTTCATGAATTTTTGTCGGCCGACAATAATTCATGTGCCAATTTTTATCCGTACACAGTTTGTTAATGACAGCATAACTATCTAAAGAGAGCAAAGTCTGATTTTTTTTTTAATGGGGCTTCCACAATATTATACAGTGTCTTTAAACTTTGAAGTTTAACATATGTGGGAGGGAAATCATATTGACAGCTCAGTATTTTTTTTAACAACATTAATATGACTGCACTGATATTTATTGGCAGCTGTGTGATTAAATAAGCTAAATGGCATATTAAACAACTTACCCTAGAAGAGTAGTGTTATGACAAGAAACATGCCATTTTATATAACCCTAACTGCATGGGCTGGGGGAGTGACAGGTGCTTTGCTAGAAGGGGTGTGTTGGGTAAATGACCCCCTATTGGTTATGTAGTTGTCAAGTCATTTGCGATTCTTTTGGGGAAAAAAATAACAGGGGACCCATTTTTTTCTGCCTGTTTACTTGTCGACCATCGAGAACA
>JZLH01S0465334.1:0-15442 GCA_001188425.1 Eucidaris tribuloides | reverse complement strand
AATTACAACTTACTGGGGAGAAATTCTGACCGCTATTCAGTGATTGTAATGTGAGGAATGTAGTAAGTCAGTCTGGAGGGCAAGGTTTAATGGTGAGTATTATCAATTTAGAGAGGAAAGAACTTACATCTTTCTATGTGTTTTTTATCCCCTTGTGAACACTAATACATACATGTAAGGTTGTCTGGCAAGTACATGCTCACAGGATTGTAACTCTTCATTTGTCAGTGGGGATTATCCAAACATCAACATCAAATATAAATGTTATGTTGTTTTCGTGTATTCAAAACCGCCCCAATAATGAAGTCTGGTCTCTGATGGCAAAATAACCTTACTGATACAACACTAGTTTTATCCGATCGTCAGTCAATAGAGTTGGTCTCCATGACGGTATACCCTAAATATTTCACAGTGGTCTTATTTTAAAAAAAATTTGCACATAAACAACCACAAAAATTCAAAGTTCCTGATATATGTGTACAAAGTGAATGAAAACGGAACAAATCGCAAAAATAAAGTCTTGTAAATTCCCCGTCTTGAGGGAAATCCTGAAAATAATGTATACAAAAATATATGACGTATACAATGATATAATTTTATCACATTGTCAGCCATGACAGTTGGTGTGACAGTATGATTTTATCAGATTATTAGGTGTTACCCTTCTATTTGACATAAACCATTTTTTCTATATGGTAGTTGCAATTAATGACACAGATTTCTCCAATACTGTCAATATAGACAACGCATAGCCCGAGCACACTGCTTAATGTTGGTATTAAAACTTTGCCAAAGTTTAAACATTAACAAATAAGCAGGTAGAATGAAATGCTATTATTAATCAACAACTGGACTTACATGTACTCGTTACAAACTCAGAACACTTTCACAGGTAGTTTTTCAGCTTCAATTACCATCTTTTTTGGAAAATTGCTGGTCCTTTTGACCTTATTAGTGAAGCATCGCAATTTCCCAACAAGCAAGCCCTGTTCTTGACATGTAGCAACATATTTTATCTTATATCAAGTGGATGAACAATATACTGATTTGTAAACACCAGTTTTACTTCTTGTCATATCCAAAAAGAGCATCCACATTAACATCACTTGACAAGGAACCAGTTATACCTGTGATAGGAAATGAAGAATAACGACTGCTGCCTGCCAGATACGCATCTTCTTACGATGGACCATGGAGTTGACGATGTAGCTTCGCTTCTTTGGTGTTATTTCCAAATCCTGTGAAAAGATGGCAGAAAGGGCATTAAAATATATTTGTTTTAGTAAATACAGTGTTTTCTAAATGTTTACGTAATTTCTTCTCCTCAATTTCTTAAGTCTCCCCTTCCCGTATATACCATGAGGTTTTCTTTTCTGTTCCTGTCTTTCTTTTTTCTTCCCTTTTTCCCTGTTTATTTAGCAATTGGTATCGTGCTTTAGTTTTAATGAGAAGGAAATACAATGGCCATTAAAGGCATCATATTACAATATTTCCAGTTTAAGAAATCTGAGCTACATGATTGCCCATGCTACCAGTGTCTCTGATAAGGTATCAAAATGAAGCCCTGAAAAATTGCAGTTCAAAACAATCATTACGTGCTTTTCAAACATGAAAATCATTGAGCAACCATTCTACCCCCCCCCCCCCTCCATAGACTGCTGTGTTGAAGAATTTTTGTCAATTGACAATAATTCATGTGCTTATTTTTATCTGTACATATTTTACGAGTGACAGCATAATTGTCTAAAGTTTTGTGTTCCAAGGTGTTATTTGTCCATTCAAACACTGTCAGATAGCAAAGTTTGACAATATATTTTTTATTAATGGGGCTTCCACAATGTTATACAGTGTCTTTAATCCATGAAGGGTTTTTGTATTGTTTTTTTTTCAATCTTCCATTGATATGAGCATTC
Organism: Eucidaris tribuloides; assembly: GCA_001188425.1. Lineage (NCBI taxonomy): Eukaryota > Metazoa > Echinodermata > Echinoidea > Cidaroida > Cidaridae > Eucidaris > Eucidaris tribuloides. Next base: position 13,529 of record JZLH01S0465334.1, on the reverse strand, counting down.
AGAGTCATGCAACACTGTTCTAAACTTTGCATTATCCCTTTCTTACAACAAAATTGTTGCCAGTTTTAAGCGTTTTGCTACAGCCAATTTGATTTTGTGCTATGAGATAAAACTCTCAAAATACACTAGGGCTTTTATATTGTTATTTTCAAAATGCCCCTACAGATGCATCAATTAGTTTACATGACAGGCGTGTGTATGTTAATGAACATACAAAAGATTTGGTGTCTTATTGAAAGCCAAGAAAAACATGTCACAAATCATCAGTGTTGGGTGTCTCGAGACATGTCTCGGTCTCGAGACATGTCTCGAAACAGTGTTTGGGTGTCTCGTGTCTCGTCTCGGTCTTGGACGCTAATTGTCTCGGTCTTGTCTCGGTCTCGACTGGAATTGTCTCGGTCTCGTAGGCCGAGACATTGACAAGACACTAAAAAACAGCTCAATTTTGACGAGTCACTCTCAGATTCTCACTGCTCTCTGCCTGACCTACAGCATAAAATGCACTAAACACAGGATTGAAGAACAAAGAGTAGAGATTAAGAGTCAGATACCTTGAAATACAGTCTGTACATTTGTTTCTTTTAGTGAACAGAGGTACCAAACTTACGCAGAAAACTGTCATTACAAGGTTTACACCATGCGCAGGTATGGACTGTCAATCTCAGAATACTCTAAACAAGTATTCGAGTCTGAAAAGATACCCTTTTAAAGTAAACATACTGTTGAATACCCTAAACAAGTATTTAAGTCTGAAAAGATACCCTTTGAAAGTAAACCTTCTGTTAAAAATTTACCCTTTTTCATGATTTTGGTACCCTTTTCACTGTACGCACATGCATCGTCCGGCCGTAAAAAACAACAACTTGTTTTACATGTTTTTTTTTCACACGCGCGATGGTGTAACCTTTGTTGATAGATGGCCCCCCCCCCAGGTTTGTTTATTTCCAAGTTTCTATGTCAAAGTAGAACAAGAAGAATACAAAAATATAAGGTCATTCTCCACCACAAAATGATTTTGGAAACTGTGAAAAACATCTTGGTGGTGTGTGTGTGTGGTGTGTGTGTGTGTTATGTCATACGTTGTGTGTGTACATGTATGTGTGTGGGGGGCGGGGCGGTGCCTGAGGGACTTTGAGCCAGTCCCGCATACCCCTATTTTCAATGTGGATGCCAGTCCCTCTTACACCCCCTCCCGTTTACGAATTAATGGATACTGGGATAACACCCCTCTCCAACCTTTCTTGGCGGCTGCCGACACCGCATGGAGAACTGGCAATCACACCTCACCGATTCATGACACTTTTCAGTTAACTAACATGCAAAACCTCATTATATGTGATGGCACCTTTTTCTCACGCAACGTTCAAATCCTCAGGAACTATACGAATCGGTTGATAAAGATTTTTTGGTACGTCTTGATGGGTGGTGAAAAGGATTACAGGACTTGGCTTTGAATGGTGAACAATGTGAATTCCTTTTGATTGGACAAGAAAGACTTAAATCTGTAACAGTTAAAGATGTTTGTATTCAAAGTGTTTCCACTGAAGACGTTTACCCATGCAAGTCTCTTGGCAGTATTATGACGAAAACCTCGATTGGAGTAAACATATAGATTATATTAGTAAGAACATATGAAAAGATATTTATTTGATGAAAAGAATAAGGCCATATGTCACACAACAAACTGCACTAACATTTTATAAATCTCTGATTCAGAGTAAGTTTGACTACTGCAGTATAATTTGGGGGAATGGTAGGATGACAGATTTGGAAAAATTACAAAAATTGCAAAATAGGGCACTTCGGGCCGTACTCCAAGCTGAATGGAGATTTCCCAGAGATGAAATGTTCAATCTATTAAAAACTGATAACCTCTCAATAAGAAGAGATAAACATATATTGAATTTTATGTATAAAATAGTCAATGAAATGACACCCGGTGACTTTATGAAGTATTTTGTTTCAAGACAATTCTATTATCCTTTGAGGAATACAAACAAAGTGCTAGAGATACCCAAACCCCGTACAAATTTTTAAAAAAGAAGCTTATCGTACCGAGGAACAAAAAGCTGGAATGTACTCCCCAGAAAGCTAAAAAATATGTCTTTCGGTTGTTTTAAAACCCATATTTCAAGGGAATATAAGTTTTAATCTGTGTTTCATAAAATGTATAAATTAATATTTTTGTTAATATATTTTTTTTCATTCTCAGTCTTTTTTCTATGCCTATTGTATGTATATAGTTCTATTTATGTAATTATTCTATTATTTTGAAATATTGTTGTAGACATGTATGTGATTAGTAATTATTGTTATGTTTTCATATTTATGTAATGTTTTTAATCTGGGGCACGGACCTGCTGAAGAACAGCCTTTGGCTGAAGCAGGTGCCGTGCTTAAATAAAATAAAATGAAAATGAAAGGCCAAAGTATTCCACTTTACAAATGTCAAATTCCGATTTTCCCCGTTTTACAAATATCAAATTCCGTTTTTCTCCGCCATGTAATTAAGCAGTTTTCCGACTTGAAATTTGTGTTTGTAAAAATCACAAATAACATCAAACCTATACTAGGCCCGAGGGGGTTTTGATTCGGGTTTGGGGACATATTTGCAAGTAACGCATTTTTTTTGGGGGGGGGGGCTTCATCAACCATCTTTTTGGTAAATCAGTTCAGTTTTATTCAATAAATATTTTTAAATTTTACTTCGGGTGGAATTTTGAGGCATGATTTTTTTTTTTCATTTATGTTCAAAATGCTGTTTTCCGCGTTATACTTCGAATTCCGTGATTTCCATGAAAAATCCGCAACGCAGAAAACTTCGGTCTTTACTTTTCAGCCTTTACCCCGACGTAGGCTACTTACTTGATATAATGACACATTCACATTAGGCAGTGGTCCCCGCTAGGTGCACCCCCCCCCATGCCCGCTCTAATCTTCCGCTCTCATCTTCCATGATTATGAATGATGATTATGACGATGACGACGACGACGAAGAAGATGACGATGATGATAATTACAATGAATATGATGATGACACGATGAATGATATCAGGGATGAACTTAAAACGGTTGTAGTAGTCTGTAATTGTAATCAGGTACGTAGGAAAATAGAAGAAAGTGTGTGCATTGCATAGAAATAACCAGTGTCTCGTTTACTGTCTCGGGCATTAGTGTCTCGGTCTCGTCTCGGTCTCGAAGGTAATTGTCTCGGTCTCGGTCTCGTCTCGGCTGATTCTGAAAACAAATGTCTGCAAATCATTCATTTTCAGTCTACTAATAACAGAAGTGTTACCCTTTCGAGGAGAGCTGTCAAGAAATCGTGAAAGAATTGTTCACTTCCTTCAAGATGGCTGCCTCCAATCTGCATCAAAAGGTTGACGACGGAGACTCTGACATGGCGTGGGTTGATTGCATCACTAAAAGTAAAAACACAGAAATTCAGTACTTGCAGTACAACAACATTTGTAATATCAACTGTTTTGAAACCATCTATGAAGAGATTGAGTTCTGAAAATGTCACTGTATTACAACAGAACACTTCACTTTAACAAAATCTCCAAACAAATTATCATACTGACAAAATAGTAACACAGAAATCCATATGTTGGACAATGTTAGTTATGATTATTAAAATGCTAGGGCCAGCAATGGAAATTCTACTGTTTAAACTACTAATCCTACAACTATTTATTATGTTTGAGTGAACTATTTCCATATTATAATGCAAATGTCATATGCTTTCACCTTGAAACCAAAGAAATGGAGAACTCTGACGAAAGGTTTTCCATCAACAAACAATACTTCCACTTTCTTTAATATTCCCTTCAATTTGAGGCTAGTTCTAATTACTCTTGAGTGGGAAGAGAAGCATTCTTCCATGACAGTAAGCCTTAAAAGTAATAACAGACAGAACAAAAGAAGCAGCACATTGTACCTCATTTCCAATTTAATTTGTGATTTCTGATTCATAAATATGGCTTTTCTTTATTCTAAAAAAATATCCCACTGTGTTTGTGTTAACAGAAACCATATGAAAAAAAACTGGAATCGGTACTGGCTAAATTATAAAGTGCAAACCTCACAAGGATGCCAGTTGCACTAAAAGTGAGATTGAAAATGAGGTAATACCACAATGTTTCAGTGTTCAAAGTGCTGAAATATTGTCACTAAAACAATATCTTTTTGGAAACAGTGGTAAATATAATCTGGCTCACTATAAATCTCCCTGTTATCACAAATTTGGTGGTTGATTGCAGGGTTGGACATTATCACCCGCCCGCCCGTAGCAGGTAATTTTGGTGTCGCCGTGTAAATATAGAAAGTTCCCCGACCGGCTGGCAGGTCAACTTTTTGTAGATGTTCAGTCTATGTTGTATCTGGGCAGGTAAATTTCCTTACAGGCAGATAACTTCTCAAAGTTACCTGCCTGCCCGAATGGCTTGTTCAAAAACATGCCAACATCCAGCCCTGGTCGTATGTGATCACTTCTGTAATACACAACTCACCTGTTATCCAGTATCAGATGTCTTATGGACTGAAGATCTTCATGTTTCACTAGATACCCTGAAATATCTTCCATCAGTCTGCAGAGAAACATTGATAATGAACATGTATTGTACATAAACATGATTTACAGGTGTTTCAACATTTTGATTATTCAATGTTATGTTTTTCCAGTGAATAAATCACACAGTATTAGTCTTTACAATATCTCTTTAGATGGTACTACACAGGGTAACCAGCATTTCCAAAAATATTCTTTTCTTTCGCTCTTCTCTGATGAATTTTCAAAACTGTAGAATGATCATTTTGGCCCTTTTCAATGTATTGAATGTTGTTGAAGTGAACATTTTACAATTTCTCTTTAAGTCAATCAAATGTTATGCCTATCACTCTTCTGAACTGAAAGAGGAGACATTTTTTTGTGGGATAGTTAGGAAATCAAAAGCAACTAAACAAATTGCCATTAGTTCATTGATTTTTCATTAAGTGTTGAAGAACACATACAAACAGTATATCAACACCCATAACAAACCAAACGATAAAACTGAGTGTTTCAATTGAACCAAAAACATTAATTGCAAAAAGGAAGACTATGCATACATTATATTTTAGAAAGAAAAGGTCAACAAACATTCACAATAGCATCTACTGTCTATTCTGGCCAACTATTCGGTTATGGATTAAAACGAGTTGAACTACAAAATCTATGGAAGGGGAGGGGGAAGGGGAGGTGGAAGGGGGAGGGGTAACAGAAAGATCATGAATAAAAACTTAGAAATGTCATAAATGAAGTGTTGAGGGTAAACTGAATCTCTGAACCTCTTTTTGCTCACCTGATAGATTTTGCTGTGACAGGTCCAAACAATGCCGCTTCCATGAGGGGTGAAGAGATATTTCTGATCACTGTTATTGCATCATACTTGTGGCATTCTTTAGGTTTCCTGCAGAAATGATCTGACAGTGATGTCTCCAGGTGAGACATGAGGTCGTTGACCATTCCCAACCGAGTCTCGCCATGGTTCAAGATTTTGGAAGTGTACTGTGAATATGAAGCATAGCGTAAAAGAAGGATTTTTTATAATGAGCAACTGATTGTATTAAATTTGCACACAGTATGAATTTTGAATCTTTTAACAACAATCTTTTGTTTGAAGTGTAAGTTCATAGACTGCTCTTTTTGTTTACCCTTATCCCAATTTCCCAATCAAAGCATACTGCAAGCATAGCACTTCACTACCATCTAGTCTAATCAATCAATCAATTTATCAATCAATCAATCAATCAATCAATCAATCAATCAATCAATCAATCAATCAATCAATCAATGTGTCATATGAGAATTTAATGTTGGCAGCAATCATGTCTTTCTCCCTATTCTTGCAGTGCTTGATGAGCTCAAGAGGGGCAATACCACTGGCTCTTTGCAGCTATCATAAAATGTATATCTAATGCAGTTAAATTTAATGTTATGTACAATAACCATGCATATAGGACTGAACAAATTTGTGAAAATATTTTTTTTAATCAAATATACCTAATGATTGTGTTCCAAAGCCACCTCCCCAAGTAAAATCATTACCCATTTGTTCTTTTGGAGAGTCAAAAAATGAAAGTATACATTTTGATGAAGCAACTATGACATCTTAAAACTGAGCTCTGACAACCTTAGCATCACGTGTAAGGTGATAAATTATCCATTCCAATGAGTACATAAAGCAAATATTGATCAGCTTCTGTGACAAACAAATACAGAAAAAAATATGGCTCCTTGCTAAACTTAGTATTCAGTTGGCATGCAATCAAAATAATTCACACTTTTGGAAGAAAATGCTTTCAAACTTATAAGAGCCTAAGGGATTACAAAATAACACATTTTTTCTTCATCTATTACACAACATTTCTCACTGCTGCATTTATTGCAAGTTTACCTTTTGTATTGCAGCATGGGCTTCAGTCCCTTCTTCATACTGCAGTAAGGCTGGCTGGAATGCCACACCCATGAAGGCCTTGTAGACACACCAAAATGTGTTGTGGGCTTTCCAGCCATCTTGCACAGTACACCATGCAGCTGTCAATCCCTCCAGGCATAATGGAATGTTCCGATCACCTATCTACACATGACACAGATAAAAGGCAGACCTTCCAATACCAACCAGCCATATTTTTCTGAACATATTCGAAGGGCAGAAAAAAATCTATTCAAGTCCAACCTTTCAACTGTAACTAAAAATTGAATGATACTTTTTGTCGAAGCAGCAACACTTTAGTGATATTAACCATCATTTTGGCTCGCAGGACTAATTTCAGTACACTAAAAATCAACCAATTAAATGCTCTTGTAATTCTGTCTGGATAGAGATGTTGCCAATAATATGTTCATAATTTTGCTGAGACATTGAGCAAAATAATTTTGAAATAGCTTCACAGAAAATATATGGCAAAGTAACAATGAATTAACAAATAGTACATTTTAGCTATAATTACTTAAATCGCCAAATTGAATATTTGGCGGTGATGTTTCACATAATGATATTCAGTGTGAAATATAAACTTACCAAACTTTAAAATTCTGTGTCCCAGGAAATATTCTATTTTTAAATTTCATTGACTCAACAGATTGCAACCATTCACTAAACTTAAAGACTCATAGCTCCTCACACACACACATTTTAGACTAAAGATATATATTGGAATGTAAAAAAAAAATATTTCTACCTTATCAATCAAAATGGCAGCACATTTCAGAAGAGGAACGGCCGGCACAGCAGAGACAAGATCAATGTCATCCAGGTAGGATGAAAACACCTGCTGCCACATTTCATCCTTGATATCATCTACTCCATCACCTCCTCCTCCTCCTTCTACTCCTCCTCTGTCTCCTCCTCTTTCTCCTCCTCCTCCTCCACATGCCATTCCTTCATGTCTCTGAATCAGTAAAAGGATGGCTTCCCACTTTGTTTGGATCAGTTCACCCTGGAACCTTCCCCGTTCTGCACCCTCGAGTCCTTCAAAATGAAAACGTGGAAAAAAATCATGATGATTTTAAGTTTCCTTTACACCACTACATTGTGAAGTGTATGCAGGTATATCTGACGTTTATTTATTTTGACTTGTTTTTAATGTAGTATATGTAGAGATCAATTTGAAATTGTGTCTTGGTTTTTTGTCAGTCATTGTTTTGAATATTGTCTCTGCATACTTACAGCATTTTTTAAAAACTTTTCCTCAATATTGTATGTAGAAAATAATTCACTTCTGATATTTTACTCATGGCCTCTTCGAAGTACAGCATTTTGGGCAAATGCAAGATAAGTAAGCTTGCGTTATATCCATTACAATTGATTATATGTTAGAACCGGTTTTGGAGTTGGAATCAGTTACAAGATGAGGTCGGCCAAATTTTAATTATAGATTGAGCCTAATGAGCTGGATTATGGCCAGTTTTGTTACACTACATACTGATCACTGCCATCTGTTTTTTATCCGTGCAAACTCAATCAAAGTATTTTAATACTTTTAGTACCAAATTAAAAATGTCATACGCAAAGTCTGTGGAGATTTGTTGCAAGGGTACAAGGAGGGCTAAATGAAAATGAACAACAAAGATAAAGCTAAGGTATAATTTTGGCAAAAGGTAAAAAATGAAATTCTTTGCAATTGTTTTTGAGATACACCTATATGAGCTATCAATGCCCTGAAAATTGCTCCCTCTGAAATTGTCGCACTTCTGAGAAATTACGCACAATATATCTTGGGGGGGGGAGGCCCCCGAGATTTCCCATAGGTATTGTACATACTGCTACATGCTCCCCTATAATCAAAAGATCCTAATTTGTCACTATAAACAATTTTCAGGAGTGTTGTTTTCTGATGTCTGGAGTGAAAATAGAATACTTCGTGAAAGTTTTACGAAAAAGTTGTCTGATTGACCAAAACTATACTTGGGTTTTACTTACTCGTTTACATCTTCTCAAGTATGAAGAAATAAATACATAAATACCTCTCAGTTCATCATTGCCTTGCTGAGTAGATTTCTTCAAGGTAGCTCCATCAACATTCAACAAGGCTTTCAGCATGTTGGACGTAGACGGAAGGCCTTGGACGGGGAGGTGCGAGGCCGACCCGAGAATCCACGTCATGAGGGTGGTGAGCGTGATCATGCGATACTGCTGCTGAATGACGGACTGATGCATGGTGGGAAGGGAGAAGGTGAAGACAGAGATTGGAAGTGAGGCAAAAATGTTAGTGAAATCTTGTAAAATGTAATTGAAATGACACTTCTCAATATGACCCCACTGTCTTTATAAATTGCTTAAATGGTCAATGACATGAGTTAGATAATTTGTAGTTATTCATTTCAAACCTGAGATTGGAGTATGCACGGCAGACATCATATTCAATGTTATATTCTCTGTTGGTCATGAAGAATGAAATGATCATTTTAATTACAATTGAAATTTAATTCAATTTGTATATATTAAAGGATAGATAAATATATAGAAAGAAAGATAGAATAGATAGATAGATAGATTAGATAGATAGTAGCATAGATAGCAGATAGGATAATAGATAGATAGAGATAGATAGATTAGATAGATAGATAGATAGATTGGATACATAGAGGAATGGATTGAAAATATGAATAACGGGACAAGGTAATATGATAGGGATATCAAAAGGCAGATAAATCAATGATTACCCAGACATAAACATTAACAGATAATCTTAACTAAAAGTGTTTGTAGCCATGCAACAACAAACTCTTTTAAAGCAAAAATAGGAAATTTCATCAAGCTTGATTAATTTCTTGTCATGTGCTTTAAATACAAATCTAAATGTAAACATGACAGCTTTTAGGTTCTTGTTCTTGGACTATTTTCATGTATATTATACTGCTATGGTCATGTGCATTGTATTTTATATTATTTTTCTTATACTTGAATGATTAAAACCAAATTGAAAAAGGAAAGTAAATGCAAATTATTATCACCTCCACATCTGATTTCGGCTGCCCATTCAGCAACATCTTACATCCTTCCAGGAGTTGCTTTCTCCCATCTTGAAGTGTAGTGGTCAAACGTTGAAGTATGGCATTGTTAACTTGACCACTTCCACCCAACTGGATAATGTGCGATAGAAGGGCATCTAGGAATGACCGATACAAGGTGACCCTGGTTACATCATATTGCTGGTAAATGGACAGAAGATAAAAAACATGATATTAACACAAATGACACAGCAAATTCTTTCCAAAATCTTTCTTGCACTTATGCACTGACCAGTGCATCGCAAAACGTTTCAGTTATGGCCTTTTTTAAAAGCCACTGGCTAACATTTACCACTGTTAGAAAAATCTGAGCTACATAATCCTCCATGATCCAAGTGTCTTTGATAAGGTCTAAAAATGAAGCCCTGAAAAAAACATTATTTCAAAATGATTATTTAGTGCTTTAAAACAGTGAAAATCATAAGTTGACCGGATTCACCTGCCCATTTCTTCCCAAAGACTTACTGTGTGTAGATCTAGGCCATTTTCTACTCGCCCTGAGTATTAATTGTTTATTCATTCATATCTTGCTAATGGCAGCATAAATTTCCAAACTGTTGTATTCTAGGGTGTTTATTTGTCCAGTTAAACACTACTATGTAGTTCAGATATCAAAGTTTGACAATTTTTTGAAATTGAAGCTCCACAATGTTAGCATATCACTTTAACACATAAATTTGATTTTGTATTATCACACAATTAACTCTATTCTATTTTCAAAGCTGTTGATCAGTTTTCTTCGGCACACATTTACTAAAATATTTAATTACAAGAGGAAGGTTCAAAATGACATATAAAATTACACAAAATATGAAACAAACAATGATTGAGTAAAATTATATTATATCAAGCATACCATTTACGTTCCATGATTGAGAAATGAGGAATGTCATGCTGAAGAAAACTTGCACACAGAAACGTATTAATTATGGATTAAAATACAAGAACATGACATTGAGAGTACACTTTTTGAGAAATAGGTAGAGCAATTGGGCAGCATTGCTGTCACAAATTCTTGGCTGTTGTATGCTACTGTATGGTAACAAGGCGAAATCAGACTGACACGTAGGCACCTCCTTGAGGTTATGGTCCCCCTTTAGATTAACCAACTGTGTGTGTGCTATAGCCACAAAGATACCTTATTACGTTATCTAATTAAAAACACACTCACAGGGCTGCCAACTCTCATGCATTGAGCGTGAGATTCACGCAATCTAGCCCTTTCTCACGCCAAAATTTTGTTTGATTTTCCATACATTTCTATTGATCTCGCACATTTGGACCTCTCACTTACATCATTAGCCTGTGGGAGTCTCTCGCAAATGGATTCCCTGACATTGGCAGCTCTGTACTCATTTTTTTAACATCAAATATTTTTATAGTTTTATAGCAATTGCTAATTGATTATGCAAATGTTGCATAAAATCAATTTTATAACATAAATCACTAAATAAAGCCATGATGAGATTCATTTTTGGCACAAATATTCATTTTGGGGTCAAACACAAAGTAAACAACTCCGACAGGGTAAATTGATCATGGTAATGAAAATATAGAGGATGGACAAACAGACGCACACACGTATGTATGGACTGACAGACAGACAACCCCAAAACATGATGCCTCCAGCCACCTTTGGTGGGAAGGCTTAATTAACTCTTAACGTGCTGAGGAAATTACAGCTCTATGGATATTACATGCATTGTGTGGTGCATATTTGTGACTTTGGTATGTTAAGAGTTCAGAAAACAGACATATAACATAAATAGTCTGAGAGCTAGCTACTTCTCGATTTACCCCATCGCATGCGCAGCACAAAGATTTGAACCCATCAAATTACTTAGACTATGCAATGAATATGTGATGAAAAAAGATTTGTCAGCTGGCGACAGCAGGCGCGACCATAGGGATCGCGTGTTGGTCCCTAGACCGAATTTAAGGCGGGTCTCTAATACCTAGTCCCACACATAGATAGTGTGGGTATGTTTGGGTCTATCATGACCTGATATATGCATGCGTCTGCGACGCGGTGCGCAGGTTTGCTGTATGCGCGCGCGTAATTTCATCTTTCATTGCGCAATGCTTATGTATGTAACATCATTCGATTACGCGCGCGCATACAGCACAAATGCGCGCCACCGCGTCGCAACGCATGCAGTATACAGCGTCATTGAAGACGCCAAAACACCACTAATCTATGTGTTGGGACTAGGTAATGAACCCCCTTAATTCGGTCTAAGGACAAACCGACACTTGTGTCCAGTGACAAATCTTTTTTTCATTCACATATAGCTCTAAGTAATTTGTTGAGGGGTCACAATTCTTTGGGTGCGGATGGAGGTAAATGAGAGAAGTAGCTACTCTCGCCCTTAAAACTAGATTTGATGACAAGATATCCACCTGGAGTCATCACTGCTAGGCAACCTCCTGCTGATGTACTGGAAGATCTCAACTAGCTGCCATCATTCCAACATGGGGAGGTAAGAGACTGTCACATTGGGTAGAAAACAGGAGAAAGTGACATGCAAAGGTATTACTCCTTGTATTCAAACATGTTCCTATATAAAATATACGTATCAAACAACAAAGTGATATACAAAAATTGGGAAAAGGGGGGAATCAGTTTTCATCAAATAATACACACACTATTGTTGCGTATTTTATATTTCAAGTACTAAACTACAGATATTAACTGAATGCAACGAATCATTTTACAGCAATTTTGACTACACCTTTTTGGCTTAATTGTAGTTGTACTTTGTTACTATCAGTAAACAGGCCTGATAGGCTGTGTTTGGGACGGTGGAGGTGCACATCTTGGAAGGATCGATGGACTTAAAGAGCATCTGGGGAGGTGCACATCTTAGCGAAGGTGGAACGTAATAGTTGAGTAACTCATCAGGACGCGTGAAAGCAGAAAAAAGTGGTGCAAATTTTCGCTTTTGCTGCACAGGGGCGGAACTCCTATGGCTCTGCGGGGGGGGGGGGGGGGGGGTGGCAGTGCACCCAGTGCAACCCCCCCAGCCTACGCACTATGTCAACACACAATTATTTGACCTCAAATATGGCTAAACAAAAAAGACATTTGGACGAGGTATATTGGACCTGTATAAAATTAGCCTCAATGTTGATTGTGACAAATTACAAAGGTTTTTCAATACGCTTTTCTGTAAGGAATGTGCGGATTCTCTGCAGTGTGATACTCGTATAGAAAGTCACACATTGAATATTTCGCTGATCTATAATTCTTGTTCCTTGAGTTCTCACTTTAGACAAGAGCAGTAATTATCATAAAGAGGCCATGCGAAATTAAGATTGAAATCACTGTCACTGTCCGATCGGTATGTTACCCATTCTTGCAAATTTGGTCCCTAAAACATTGTGCGAATTCAAAGAAAAAAGTCACAAACGTGCCAGCCAATTCCCGACGGTGTGTTTCAGAAATCATCACACAAAATGTAGTGTGGTTGGGCTTGGTGGGGTGGACGGTGGTGAGGGGCCGTGGTGCCCCAGTCTTATTATTACGGGTTTGATATTTACCCCGGTGGCGTCACTCATGTTCACATGTGTAAATGCGTTGCTTGTTCACTTTTCTCGGAAAAAAGCGCTGTTGGTATTTTGAAAGTATGTTCAGCGAAATAATGTACGCAAGTTTTTTAAAAACAAGGTCCTTTTTGTCGACGCATGTTCTCGATTTCTTTTAAAAGGGTATATTTTGGGGAACACGAAAATGTTGAAAATCCTAGAAATCTTACCAATTTCTAGGCTTAGTTAATCCGTATTACCTTTTTGTCATGTTTATGCCACAAAATATCGGACAAACTCCGCCTGGAATTGTCGGATGCCGGTTGTTTATTCACATTTCAAGTATAGCGTACGGGGCTGCCTGATCCCCGGCGCTTGATCCATCGTCTTTTATCAAACGAATATCAAATGCAGCGGTATGCAGCGGGTCTGTTGGAACCCTGTGAATTAT
>JZLH01S0465312.1:16896-36843 GCA_001188425.1 Eucidaris tribuloides | reverse complement strand
TCCTACATGCAGTAACTTTCATGCTTAGTGACTGTACAAGTCAATGGCAAGCATAAGCTACACCAGTCATTAATTAAGTAATTAATGACCTTGAAGACAATTATTGTCACTTTTACTTTTGAGAATTGTTAAGTACAACATGTGTTAGTTAGTCAGATGCATATCATAACTCCAAGATGTAGCTTATCTGCTGCAAAAAGTAGGAAAAACAAAAGAGTACAGGTGAATTTGCAATTTTCCCATAGAGTTTGTACATACTCCTCCTCCGCTTATCCACCAGATTTACCCTCGTTAACATTTGTACATTTTTCACTAATTAAACAAAGTGTAATGCAAGATTGCTTAGCAGATTTCAAAGCAGAGTGATTTTGCTGCAGAATGATCCCAAATTCATCACAATTGGATGAAGGATAGCTCTGATGCATCAAGTTATATTAAGAAGAGGACTGAAAAATGTAACGCCACCAGGTATTTGGGGGTCCCACCATACGACACATGACCATTTACGGTTCTTCTATAAACGCCTACTTTAAACAGTTCATCAAAAGTCTACATTTCTTTGCGTGTAATAAACAGAGAATGAAGATGAAGCCCTCGGTGCCTGTGGCTGGACTGACCCAAGACCAGGACCCATCATGGGGGATCTCATCAAGAGTGTTACTGATTCATTTGGACCTGATGTAAGACATTTTGATGTTTTCAGATTGTCCATCCTTCTTTCTCTTCATATGTCCACCTGTTTATGCAATATTATGAATAATTAAGATGGTTTGGCTGAATCAATGTAAAATGAGCAAAGTTTTGTGTCTTTTTGTTGGTCTCATGTTAACATGTAATGCGCGTTTACACTATGTTCCGGCGGCCACGGAAACCACGTTTCAGGCCACCGTGGACAAAACGGGATGGACATAAGACCACGCGGAGGACGGGCTGGGCAAACGTGACAGTCCGTGTTGCAGTGGATGCCGGGCCAGATATTTTAACTGTCAACAAATTGCCACGGTAGTCACGGTGAGGATGAGAAACCTATTAGGCCGTAGGAAAACGAGGGGAACGCGAAAAAACTCGACAGTACGTTATAGGCCGTAACAGCACTTGGAGGTGATCCGTAGCGGGTCTTTCCGTGTGGTCTCACGTCCATTCCTGTTTTGTCCACGGTGGCCTGAAACGTGTTGCCGTGGCCGCTGGAACATAGTGTAAACGCGGCATAAAGTGTATGTGGAACTGTACTTTCTCTGTAATGTGGAAAATAACAAAACACGACAGATTTAGAAGTGAACACAAAAATTGAACGATTTTCTATGGAGTAGGAAAAACAATGCATTTTTTTAATCTATTTACCTGAATAAAAATATGGAAGAAAACTGACAATATTGCTAAAGTGGAAAAACTAATTTAGTACACATGAATTTTGGCTCAGTCGACTATCGCACTGCACTCATTCGTGACAGCAGTGTTGATGGCGGAGTTTGAAGACAATTGAATAATGCCATTTTTGAAAATGTCTGATAACATTTTTCTGATGTATTCAATAAATATGGAATAATATTCTACTGTCCATTTTCATTACAACTATAAACTGATCCTTTGCAGTAATGCAGTGAACCTTTCATATTGATGCAGCCATATTTTCATTTAAAAAATTTACCCTGAATACTAAATCTAGTACATTGTTAAATCTATCACATTATTTTTTTTATCTATATATTTATTTATTTATTTTCTGATATAGTACATTGTATTAGTTTATAGTTAAAGTAACTACATTTACTTGATTTACATAAAAAGCAAGGAATATTTAAATTTAAGTGTAACTGGCAAATATATAACAAAATTATGCAGAGACATAGATGGAATAACGGCTGTCATAATTGACTCGTGTTCAATCCTGTTTCATCACCCTTTGATTTCTCTGAATTTTTAAATGTTCCAGGTTCAAATGCATGCAGTCATTCCAAAGCGTTGGTGTCCTCATTTGGAGACTGGTGTCCGACCTTTGCCCCCTGAAGGCTTGGATGTGAAAGCCCGCTGCGCGAGATTGTGGAGATGACAAGGAGAATTGGGTGTGTCTTTCAGTGCTATGAGGTAAAAATGAGAGCTTGTGGCTAGTCACGTTAAACCTTTTTCTTTTTCAAGAAATGTTCTTTCAGGCTGTTATGATAAAATGGTCCAAAGTAATTATCTTTCCTCCATAAAAAGACACGGCTGCAATGCAGTATGGTTGTTTTAATAAATTCTGGTACTGTGTAGTCTAAAACTGCAAACATATATGAAAAATGCAAATTAAAGGTATTGGCTAACATTTACCACAGTTAAAAAAATCTGAGCTACATGATTCCCCATGCTCCAGTGTCTTTATGAGGTCTAAAAATGAATCCCTGAAAAAATTGCAGTTCAAAATGATTATTTAGTGGCTTTAAAAAGTGAAAATTGTAAGTTGATCGATTCACTTGCCCATTTCCTCCATAGACTTACTTGTGTACACGGAACCGGATGCCCCTGTACAAAGTCTATGGGGATTTGCGGAATCTCGTAGTCAACGGGTTAATAAAACTCGCCCCGAGTTTTATTGTTTATTCATGTATAACTTGCCATTGGCAGTGTAACTTTCCAAACTTTTGTATTCTAGGGTGTTTATTTGTCCATTTGAACACTACTATGTAGCTCAGTATTCAAAGTTTGACAATTTTTTTAAATTGAAGCTCCACAATGTTAGCCTATCACTTTAAGATAAATGGGCAGTTGCCTTAAATTGATGAAGAAAAATTTGAAGAAAAGCTTGTGTGCTTAAACAGCTTGCATTTTGATGCGTGGGAAAATGTGCTGGATTGTCAATCAGTAATTGCCCTTCAGCTGAAGCATTTAAATGTAATTGCAGGACATACTATTTTAAATTAGGAATTGAGACTATGGGCAGCTTGCAATATGCATCACAACTTACAGTAGTCACTTAGATACCTACTTTAGGTGGAATTTTCTTCCAAATATAAGTATTTCCACCTTCCAAATATACGTACTTACAGTATGTTAGATTAATTTCCTCACTGTCTGGAAATTAAAATTCATTATCAACAAATTATATAGAGAACTGAAGTGTGATTTCACTCTGGTTCAGAAATATGTGAGGTCAATGGTGGAGCCAGGTGCAGTGCACCACAGCTGATTGTTTCTACTGCACTGAGTCATGGTTTGACCAATTGGCCCCTACATATTCCGAACCATTTTGTCATCATCACTTCTGCTCTCTATTACACTATGTTATCACACAACTTAAAAGTATATCTAGAGGACAAAGTGGACATTACAATTGTAATACATGGTTTATAAAACAAACTATATGTATACAGACATTATAATGCCTGTCAATATTTGTTTAGGTACGTTGCGGTCGATATTGTGCAGGAACACATGTTGATGCACGGCCTTGAAACGGAACATCTCATGGTCCTCAGTTACTCAGATCTGTCTGTATGGTGCTATGGGTGTGATGCCTACATACACAATCAGGTATGCTTATCATTGATTACTTAATAATGAATAAAAGTAGTAAACTTTGCAGAGAGAATTTACGTTCAGGCTAAATGTACTCTAATTTTGTACACTTTAGGCCCCCTTTGCTCAATATGGCAACTGGTCAGCAATCTGAATAACGTTTTCAAGCATATCCTACTTTATGTGTGATGAATACAGCCTAAATTATCACTAAATTACCCCCAAATTTAGAAAATGCACCTTATTTGTTTGTTACATGTACACATATTATAATGTTGATTTAAACCCTTTGAATAAAAAAAAAGTAAAAGATAATGAACAAGAATTATTTGTTACTGTACTAATGCTGCGTCAAAATGTGTTAATAATAAATTAAAGAAAAAACCAAAAGAGAAATGAAAAAATAAAGATGACAAACTTCATAAAGATTTATACAAAATTTATTTTAAAAAAGAAGCTAACAACAAACAAAAGAAAAGGGTCCAAATGGGCACTTTTGTCACTACGAAAAATAATACCAAATTTATGGTCAGTACCAGAATCCATGTACAATAGGACTACACCACTGCCACTGATTAAATGTTGTGATTTCAAGTGTAGATAGTTACACTAACACTGCTTCTAGTAACACTACATAACATTGACCTTTTGTATTTTTTTGAACCATTAATTGACTGATTTGTGCATGAATATTATGTAAATGTCTTTTCATGTGACCTTAAATTGAAGGTTAATATTGTTTTCATCTTTGGTCCTGATATAGGTGCTATTACCAGCCAAGAGAGCTGCACACATCAGTAAGTTTGGTGAAGATGTTCCAGGGATGTCTTGAAAATAGAATCTGGATGGAATTTATACAGCAAATGTGAACACCTCTTTATAGTCTGTCATTAAAGTGTGTGGTTTTGCACAGATTTTCTCTACTTTCATAAATATCCTCATGGTGATGCATTGATTCTATATTTTATGATGGGTATAGGAGGTATGTACGAAACTTGTTGTTATGTATACTTCAACTTTAGTGATCCTACACATTCAAACATTTTTGTTTAACTTTTTCCAAAGTCACCCAATCTTTTGGTGGCTGAATTTGGACAGCCAGAATATGAATGCCTAATGAAGGCAATCAGAGTTTTAGGGATGTAGTACTCCTAGGTAGTTGAATATGGACTTGATGTATTTCTTTCAGAAATATCACTAAAATACAATTTTTCCCCCTTAAATTAACATTGTGTATATATAAACATACAGATAACTTAATGTACATGTAACATTTAATAGGAGATATTTATAAAGTTTAGAGATTGGTCTTGTAGGACCTTACCAATTATAATATTGAGTAGAAAACTACAATAAAATCATACATTCAAGAAGACTATTATTGAAAAAATTTCATTGGCGATCAAAACAATAATATGTATTTTATGCAATGCACCTGTTTAAAGACATTATAAGGCAGCAGACTATTTAATGTATGTCTTACTAATTGGCTGCCTTCATGTACAATGTACAGGGCCTAATATTCATCTGAAATACAAAACCCATGTCTATCACATAAAAATACACCTTGTTTCTTTGATGATTAATGCTAGCGAAGAAAATTTGACCATCATGTACAATTTGTCTCAAAATGTATATTAATTGTTGTGCTTTCCTAGTTGTGTTGCAAATATTGTAATACAAGGGTGTGATTTCAGTCACACACTCATTGCCATTTCAATGCAGTTGGTGAAAGTCCAAGAATTTGTTCAGGAAGTGTTGTAAAATTCTAAAATTTGAGTGTTTGTATGGTATGTGTATGTTTACATCTAATGAAGATAACCCGAAACTTTTCATCAGTATATACAGTAATTTCGGGTGCTTGTTTGTTATGCCCAAAGTCGCAATATTCACAAACGACATTGTCCCACATGTACATTTCTTATGTAAGTACACTATTGGCTTGTTAATTTGTGTAATGATTTTGTTACAAGGTAATGTGTCTTGCTGTGTCATCAACTAATCTGTTCTGCTTACCAAACTTTCATTTTTCAGTTGATGTCATTATTAGATGTTAAAGCATGTGTTTCTACAATTATGTCCTGTTATTACTCAGTGTGAAAACTCATTGTTAAAGGAGTGTATTAATATGATATGATATACAGTGAAACTGTCTATAGTGGCCACCCAAGGGAACAAAAAAATGTGGCCTTTATAGACAGGTGGCTGCTATAGACAGTTTCTTTAACACATGATTTGTCTCCAGGGGAATAATTTTAGTGGGCACTATAGACAGGTTGGCTGCTATAGAGAGGTGGTCGCTAAGACAGGTTTGACTGTTAACTGTATACGTGGTAATTTTCGCGGTGGTTAATTTCACGAATTTCGTGAGTCAGTTATCGCGACCATTTCAACTCTGTTCATGTCTATTCACACCAATGAAAGCACCACTAAATCGTGAAAATTAAGCACTCGCGAATTCTGAAATTTAGTCCAAATCTGCGAAAATATCTCTACATGAAAATATTGGCATATACAGTATAATATTCTGTAGCGTGTCCAAAGTCACCTCACTTTAAGTACAGTGAACTCTCGCTTATAAGAACACTTGATAAGATTCTCGTTTAAAGAACACTGATATAACAAAATTTCATTATAAAGAAATAAAATCTGTGGTCCCATATCTAGGATTTCTGTTATAATCTATTGTTTTGCAACCCTGATATAAAGAAATTTCATTATAAAAGAAACAATTTCACGGATCCAAGGACTCCTTTATATTGAGAGTGTACTGTATTTTTAAGATTGGGTTCTTGATTTGTACACCTTATAAAAAGCTCATAAATCAAATAAGCTGTAAATCATTCACAAAATAAAGATTCATGTAATTCTTCACCTTTCACAAAGCCTGGTGACTGTACACTTCAGTTTCATGACAATAAAGCCGGCTACAACTCAAACTGAAATTCACACATGTATGTCCACTTCAGGGCTACATTTTGGTTGAAATTTTTAAATACTATCTACTGATCCATTTATTAAACAATATTCTACTAATTAATCTCTAAAATTTGTTAAATAGGTTTAGTGAACTGTTTGTTTAATTAGTGTAATTAATGTTATTATAGCAAATCGCAACACAATTTTAAACATATTTTGCCATACCCTGTATCACTACATCCAAAATTCAAAAAGTAGTAAAACCATACATTTTCTTAAAGCTGAAAGTGTGTTCTTTCACACCATGACATCAATTTTGAACCTTGACTTAATACTGACAAGTGCAATGAGTTGTCATCAATATCACAAAACTGTACATTTTGTGTGATATTACCCTTTAATTTTTTTTTACACACCCTGTATAGCAACTTGACCTTGGCTGATTGAGATTCTCTGAAGTATCAGCTTTCAGAAAATGTATACTTTTGTTCGTTTCTGATAAATACTTTTTGAGTTATATTGGTTCAAATGCAAGAAGTGACAAAATTCTAAATTTTGGTGCCTGTAACGCAAAGGGGCCCCATTACACGACACATGACCAAATATGACAAATGTATATTTTCAAAAAGCTTATAAGCCATACAATGAGCTTGATGGCATGCAAACAATATAACCCTTCTGTAGAAGCAAAATTAGGGTGAAAACATCATCTGAAACTCCGGGTCTAATTTACCCATTTGCCGTCTGAAAACGGTCTTTAGCTGTGATGTCAGAGAGTGGGTTCATGGGATTGCAGGCATCTTCCGGGTACGTAGCAAAATGCATTAGCTGGAAAGACATTCCTGAACTTGTGTGTTATTTTCCCTTGTAAAAATGAAAGATAATACATCGTTTGCAATTTACTTCTCATTATTTCTATCTTGATATCTTAAGAAATGTATTGTGTGTGGGGAAAAACGTTGAAAAAGGGGGGAAAGGACTACCTCCATATAGTGAAACTACAACTGTGTTTTATGGGCCTGCTTGATTATTCCGTGTCGCCCAGCGGTTTGCACTTTGACATTATCAGACGGAGATGTCACTGCTTCCACTATGGAAAAGGGAAGTTATTAATTAAATCATTATCATGAATAACATACAATTTAGAAATCGAAGAGTATCGGTCTACCGTAACCTTTGTATCAATTTCTAGATGAGCTGGAATAAGTCGAGGCGGGCTGCTGTTGTTAGATTCATGCGCGAGTAAGGCAGCTCTATTAGCAGCTGGAGCAGTAATGCGGCTCTACAGATCATTGGCAGCTATACTTGGCCGTAGCTTCTGAGCTCGCTGCTGGCGGCTTGATTGGATGCGCGGGTCTGGTTGTATCAGATTGCTAGCGGGCGGATTTACATTACCTGCGCATGACAAAGGTATAGTTACACATACAGTTCAAACACAGCTTCTAGAGGTTTGTTTTCATGCTATCTCTGAGTATACAGCTCTTGCACACACCGGCAAGTTAAACGGGTATTTTTTTCGGAGATTGTGACATTTTCAGAGCCAATAAAGACATAAATAATGACATCAGGATATGTTTCAAGATGGGAGAGGACAAATATATGTCAGATATTGATCATTCAGGCAATATTAAATTATATTGAAAGTATGGAGCTGACATCCACTCTATGAACGTTGTACGTTGATCGCAGTCCGTATGGAGAGCTCTGTGTGAAGCAAACCCTGGGTCTGGCATCACACAAAAATGCAATTTTCTGTAGCCGGTTTGGTAGTTGGGAAAGGGTCAATTTATATTAATTTGATTTTCATGAAACACGAAGCTGACACACTTTCATGGCATTTTAGCTAGATGAATTGAATAAAAGAAATTTTCACCAAGTTATATTTCATGCATATTCATTTTGAAGAAGCTACAAAATTAAAAATTCTTATGTTGTTTGAAAGAGGTCATGTGCCAAAGAAAATTGGGTAGTTATTAACAATTTATTTCTGTTGTATTGATCATTTTGCCAAAAAAAAAAAAACCCTTCTGGAATGTAGGACAGTAAGTACTTCGTAAAAATTGCATTTTAAAAGAAATTGTCACTAAGTTGTATATTATGTATATTCATATTGAAGAAATTTACAATGAACTGTTCTATGTTACATTTTCCTTATAACGGAATTTTGCAACTGTGTTTCAACACCACCATCATTGTTCCTTACAATTCAAGGACTACTCCTCTGGAGGACAACCACCCCCCCCCCACCCCCACCCCGAGGACAACTCCCCTGAACGGCTCCCACAGAGGACAACTCTCCCAAGGACAACTCCCCAGGAGGATTTTAACAATATTTCCAGTTTTTAAACAAAGTGTAAAAACTGTTAAAATTCTGTGGGGAAGTTGTCCTCTGGGGAGTTATCCCCGGGGTAGGTGTCCTCCTTGAGAGATGTCCTCCGGAGGAGTTGTCAGGTGAGAGTCGTTCCCATGGGGGGGGGGAGGGGAGGGGGATATCCTGATATGGTCCCTTACCATCATGTGTTGCCGAGGCTTGACTTGCGTTATCCCTGCCCGCAGCTGTCATAGGAGCAGATGCCTCAGTCTTCTCTGACTTGATGGACATCTGTGACACCCCTTGCAGGAGGTCATCAACAGCATCTTCATCCTTCATTGTTTGGTCCTTTTCTTGGTCTTGGGATGGTGTCGTTGGTTCCGTTTCTTGTGTTGACGACACCTCCTCTTCAAACGGCGATCTGGTGTTGTCCACACCGTATAAAAGAGAAACAGAAGAATTCAAGAGGGTGTATTTTACTTACAGTGTTTGTAAACATGACAATGGTTATAGACCTCAGCACTTTCGAGAATGTGATATGCACCATAACTGTGGGAGAGGGCTTCTACAGCACAACAAAATATGATGTGATAACCCATGTTTACAGCTGTTCCTGAACTAAAGAAATGCATAGATGAAGATATCCATCGTTCGTTATACTCTTGGAAGCTCCCCCCCCCCTCCCAATATGGAGGATGAAACTATGTCTCATTCTTAAAACGGAACTGGTCTATAACTGGCAAATTACAATGACAGAACAGAAGTAGAGAAGAAAGTGGAGAAGAATGAGAGGAGGGGAATTCTTGTACAATGTTACAAATATGCTTTTTCGTTCAAGGTTTATGCTCATTTTATCGACAACTTGAATGCTTATTCTACTGATGGACATTGCTACCTTATCAGAAGCTTTCTACCATGGGTTTACATGCATACTATACATCACGTACATCACCAATCAAAAATACACAAAATAATATACAGCAGTTACTTTAAGTACAAGCATTTTTCACTTTAAGACCTTCCATTTTAAGGGGTCCAAACAAACCCACAAACATAGCATCACAAGTTTAGAACATATAATGATAAGATTACTGTAAAGTCATGGTAGATCAATGTCAAATCCACTTCATGAAACATCAAAACACACATTTCTTACCCTGCAGTCGCTCGAGTAGAATCAACATCAGTGGTTGAGGCATCATCTGGAATTTTATGGACCATGGTCTCCAGAAGATTGACTGTTCATACACAGAAATAAATGAAACTTCAATTAGAAATCATCTTGTTCTTTTTTTTTTTTTACCAATGAATGGGTAAGGGAAATCTACAAACTTGTGTTACAGAATTTGCAGATGGATGAAGAAACACAACAAATGACTTTGGAATAATAACTGAAATTAGTTTTATTCACAGTACAACATATACCAGATAAAGCTTTCCTACAAAAGTTCCCAGGATTTTTCAGTAGTGCATTTGACATGAAAAAAGAATTATCTAAGTCAGTATTTTAATCAATGTATTGGTATTGTATTCACAAAGACTTAAGTGCCACAGCAAACAATAGAAAGTAAAACCGGCAATTTTTACTTGCAGTTGTAAATAAACATCATCATGGCAAAAAACAGCCCTTTTTTCATGAAATATTCAAAGAGGCATGAATTACACCATAAATATGAACATATAGGTAGAATCAACAATTCATACCTTGTGACTTCATCGACAGCCAGAATGTTGAATGCGCTTTTGCAGCATCGTAGATTGCACGTACACCATGTGCAGACGGGACCCCGGGAAATATATCAGGGCAGGGGTCGCCAAGCATCACTCTTGTACACATCGCCATAGAAACAGCGATAGACAGCAGATTATAACCTCCCTTTGAAAAAAATGAGAAGTGCAAAATATAATTAAAATGTAATATTTATCTCAAGATTTTAGGAATATTTCTAATAGTGAAATTCTCCTCAAAAACAAGCCACGGCTTAAAATTTGATATAAAAATGATATAAAAATGATCAAAGATGACAAAGTGGCATAAATCAAATTCTGAAAATACACCCTCTCAACTATGACCAATAATACATTCATACCCTATTTTGTTGCCTCACTGAAATAAGGGGTTAATGTGAGTACATTGTCTCTGGACGGGCACCCCTTTTTGCAGTGAGTGTTTACGCTTTTACTTCATTTAGGTCTTCTACTAGACTTTTCGTGATATGTGAAAGATTTCATCCTGCAAATGAACAGAGGCCCTTAACACTGTACTAAATATATGGGGGCTAAGGGCCTTTCTGCAGGCACAATATGGTTGTTGATCTCTTACCTCCAGGACAGTAATGACACGCCCAGCTGCTAGACTGGATAATAGCTGTGTCATGTGACCGTAGCATTCTGGAGATACAAGACAACCACCCTGTTGGATTAGAAGAAAGAAGTTACTCTCAATTTGTGATTTATATAATATGTATTACACATGTGTGGCATTCTTCATCTATCACAGATTCAACACTGTTTTATTTTTTTTTTGGGGGGGGGGGAATTCACTGATTAAAGGCAGTGGATCTCTTTTGCATGCCTAAAAATTAACATTGTGTAAATACAATGACATTTAGAAGAAAATGCCATCTGGGAACCTCCAGCAAAATACAGGAGTTAGAAACTCAGTTTTAGTGGAATTATAGTGACCGTTAGACTCAGATTTGAATTTTTTTCTCGCGAGAGAAAAATTCCTACCATAAAATGTACACTAAATGGCTATTGTTTCTCTTTTGCATTTTTCAAATTCTAGACAATCACTAACCCCCAAGATTTCACAGCCATGTCCTTCATCAATAGCCTAAGGGCATGGGTTATCTTTTCCTGGTCTGTGGGGACGTTTGCAAATGAGATCCATTGCCTTTAAATATGATAAATTAGAACATATTGGATTATTGGGATACACAATGTGTTATTTTATAAAGGAATAGCTCTAAATGTTACAAACAACTTCCAAGTTCTAGGTCAAACTTTATGCATAAAATTGAAGGTCTACAAAATTGAAGGTCTACATAGAGTTCGGTGTTGTTGGGTGTAGAAAACATCAGCAAAGGGGGCTCCAGCTCAGTGATGAAAGCAAGATAATTTACATAAGTTTAATGGTGTTATTGAGTAGTTCCAAAAATCATATGCAACAAGTCACTCAGCTGAATACAAAATTGGAACGTTGTAATTACCAATCGCTTCCTTTGTGAAATGTAAAATGAGATATTTCCCTAGATAGATAGATAGATAGATAGATAGATAGATAGATAGATAGATGGATGGATAGATAGATAGATAGACAGAAAGATAGACAGGTAAATAGTGTAAAGATGGATATATAGATGGATAGATAAATAAACAGACAGATAGACAGATAAACAGATAGAGATAGATAGATAGATAGATAGATAGATAGATAGATAGATAGATACATGTAGATAGATAGATAAATAGATAGATAGATAGATAGATAGATAGGTAGAGAGATAGATACAGATGTAGTATAGATATATATACATATAAAGTGTAGATCTGGTGTAGATTTTTTTTTTACTTACCAATGGATCTCCTTTGGCTGCATCAAATCCAGCAGATATGAAGACCAACTCAGGATTGTACTGAAAGAAAAAGAGGAAAATAGACCTTTTGTTTGACTATATGGTTAGGTGCTTAATTATTTATTCTTCAATTCACAAACAATGTGTATAAAAGTAAATAATACATACAGAGATATACATATACATACAAAAATTGTAAAAATATATATTATGCACAAAAACAAACATATCTTATAAAACATATCTTATTTACAACTGTGATAATGACAATTAATTTCGGATTGTACAGCAGAAATATCTTCTGGAAATGTAAACAAATGATAGTTGGGAAACATTGTTGTAATACATGCAATGATTTATCAATATACTGGAAAATATAAGGACAAACTTAGAATGCGTTTATATCTCATCACCTCTCTGAAAGCAGCTTTTTTTGGCTAATCGAAGGTTTTTATTCAGTGATTGAATATACTAAATTGAAGCTAACTACAGCGAAGAATGTACATTCTAACTAATACCACGAGAGTAAAGATATCAGTAAATGTGTGAATGCATCATAAATTCTGTAAATGAAAGTTATATGCATGCACAATGCACTTTACATATGGAGACATTAATTTGAAAAAGGAATACTAGTATATGCCAGGATTTATTGCTGTTAATCACGTTAAAGCCCAAGTTTCGTTTCGGGATTTTTTTTTTTATTTGAAAGCTTTATGCCCAAAAGTCATATCCCTGCAATAATAGATTCTGAATGTCTTTAGTTTTTTTTTTTAATTAATTAATGAAAAATCTTGGGGGGACCCCCAAGATTTTCGAATATATGTTACATTATAGCATCCAAAGGGTTATTAAGGTGTTAAGGTTATATGAGTTATACCTTTGGGGCATAAAGCTTTCAAATAAAAAAATCCCCAAAAGTAAACTTGGGCTTTAATCACTGTTACCCACCTGGTAAGCCAATGGCATGATGACATGATGGAAGGCTGCCATGTATTCTGCATCACCCATGCAACCCCTGTTATCCTGGATACAAGATTTGGGGGAAAAAGGGGAAAATTGTGAATGCCGGTGTTCCAATTGCGTTCATGAAGCTTGAGTCCTCTATTAACAAGTGTAAAACTTCATGTACAAGGATATAACTCCACTAACAAGGGTACAATTTCTCTAACAAGTTTATTAACAAGTGTAAAACTTCAGTGACAAGAATACAACTTCACTAACAAGGGTACAATTTCACTAATAAGGGTACAACTTCACAAACATAGGTACAACAAGGGTACAATTTTACTAACAAAGGTACAACTTCCCTCGCAAGGGTACAACTTCATTTACAAGAGTACAACTTCACCTACAAGGGTACAACTTCACTTACAAGGGTACAACTTCCCTAACAAGGTATAACTTCACTAATTAGGGTACTACTTCACTAGCAAGGGCACCACTTCACTAACAAGGGTGCCACTTCACTAACATAGGTACAACTTCACTTCCAAGGATACAACTTCACTAAAAAGGGTACCACTTCACTAACAAGGGTACAATTTCACTTACAAGGGCACCACTTAACTAACAAAGGTACAATTTCACTTACAAGGGCACCACTTAACTAACAAAGGTACAACTTCACTAACAAGGGTACCACTTCACTAATAAGGGTACAACTTCACTAACAAAGGTACAACTTCACTTACAAGGGTACCACTTCACTTACAAGGGTACCACTTCACTAATAAGTGTACCACTTCACTAACAAGGGTACCACTTCACTAACAAAAGTACAACTTCACTAATAATGGTACAACTTCACTAATAAAAAAAGTACCACTTCACTAACAAGGGTAGTAACTTCACTAACAAAAGTACCACTTCACTAACAAAGGTACCACTTCACTAACAAGGGTACCACTTCATTAACAAGGGTACAATTTCACTAATAAGTTTACAACTTAACAACGATGGTAAAACTTTACTAACTAGGGCACATCTTCACTTACAAGCGCAGCACAATATCAAAACCTGGTCATAAAATTAATGTCACTCCTCCCACTTACCGTGTTCCAACCTATGTTGATGTTTGAACCCTCGACCCTTCCCCCTTCCCAACGTGGTCAGCACCCCCCTCTGGTCCGCTGGGGAAGAATGTGCCGTCGTCGTAGCGATGGAGGGAGATGTACATCACCGAGGGGTCACTTTCAAAGAGCCTCTGCGTACCATTGCCATGGTGAACATCCCAGTCAACGATGAGTATTCTGCAGAACATCAATTAACACCAAAAACAGATTAGTATATAGAACTATAAATGCTGGATATTTTGAGTGTGGAAACTATCATACATTTTATGCAACATGAACATGGCATGAAAATAAAAATGTTGGAAATATTTTTGGGTTTGGGAGGTATGAATGCACAACCACACCTACACACTCATAAAAACAAGTGATGCACCAAGTTTGGGGAAAAATTATAATATCTAATGTGGAATGGAAGAAAGTAAATCAGTATTATTGAATTTGAACTGTATACATAATCCTCGGAGTATATAATCTAAGGCCTGCCCTTGTTTTTACTTCAGGGATACAGAGGCACTTGACCCAAAAGACATATAACAGTAAAGCAAAAGGAGATATACCGAGACAAGATTAAGACAAGTCAAATAGATTATCACTTATGTTCACATCATCATCATCATCAACCCATGGTTCCTAACTATGGGGAAGGGGAATCAGGTCTTCTTGTTGCTACCCTTCAAGTTTTCTTGTCCATTACCAACTCTAGATCGACTACCCTTCCTACTTGATGCAATCCACAGGGTTTGTACACTTACACATTACACAATTCCCTAACTCCCCATGATTTTCCAGAGCAGAATACTGTAAATTTCCATGACCATTTTTACATGTTTAAAGCATGTAAAATACATCATCAAAATACTACCAAGCTCCTTAACAAGAGTCGTTTTTTTTTTACAAATATCTGGAATAAATGACATTCCCTGACTTTCCAGTAGAAATTGTACAAATTCCCTAACTTTTCCTGACTTTCATGACTTTTTGATTTCAGAAAAAACATTTTCAAATTCCCTGACTTTCCAGAATTTACCTGACCTGTACGAACCCTGAATCCATCCACTTTTCTTTGGATGGCCCATCTTTCTTGTTCGTTTTTCATTTACCGATATAAACATTCATCAATTACCTTTTGATGCCAAACTTGCGCTGGGCATATTTGCAGGCAATGGCCACATTATTGAAGAAACAGAAACCAGAGGCTGTTTTGCAGTCAGCGTGGTGACCTGGGGGCCTGGAAGAGACGGAACACAATTCAGAGTCAATTGTCAAAGATTGTCTTGTCCACAATATTCTTATACAGTCCGACCTCAATTATCCGGCCCTCTGGATAAGTGATATGTCCAGATAAAAGAGATAGTGTGAAAACACAATACTTTCCAGCAACACTGGGGGAGGGGGGGGGGGGGGGGAGGTATACATATGTCATTAGGTATCTTAAATTCTCTCTGCAAACCGTTCATTCATTAAAGGCTAGGTTCACCCTGACATCAAGTTGGTTTTAATCAAAGCAGAAAAACGAGAGAAACAGATTCCCTTCAATTTGAGCCTAGATACTTATCACAGTCCATTGTACAAGTCAATTGCAGGATTTTTCAAAAGAAGAATGATCAAGAAATCTTCAAATTGGCAATGCTTTTATAAATTGAAAATCCACTATTTCTCACGCAAATTGGCAATGTTTGACCAGAAAATTATATAAAATTGTTTTTTTTAATTTGTACTGCATAACACCTCTTTTGGAAGTGCCATTAAAAGAAATAAAAAGATATGTTGCCAATTTGAATGATGAAATAGGGATTTAATCCTTCCAAAAATAAACCCTGTGCGTGGATGGGTTAAAGTTATAGTCGGATAACAGAGGGAGGATTGTATACAATGTATTTACTTATTATTCATTTTAATATTCTTCAAAAGCAGTATCGTCTCATTCCATTTTAAAAGAAACTGCTTTTCAAGAAGAGCCTACAAATGCATAAATAACACAAACATAAGAGATGTATGACATGCCAGAATCCATTAATAGATAGAACAAAAAGATATTGAAATCATGAACAAATGATTATAGTTTTATACATCAAGGCAAACGTTGTATTGCAGGTTTACACAAAATAAAAAAACAGGGAAAACTGGCTAGGCCAGTTTACTAACATTATTCATATTTAATGCATACTTTTTACACAAAACATCCTTAATAACTTGAGAGCTTAACCAAGGTTTGCCCGACATAGCAACAACTAAAAGTATACAAGTAGGATTTTTAAAGTATTGAAATGTACTCATTGCACACAGGATCATGAAAAACTTGTTTGTTACTACTTTCCCAAGGAAGAAAAAAATGTGATTACACTAGTATATCTATGGTTATCTATCTTGAATTCTGTGACATACAGGGATTCCTCACCTTACAATTGCCGCTGCATTTAATACCTGTGGTGAAGAAGAGCAGAAAACAAAAAAGTAATTATTTTTCATTGCAGTCATAGCACAGTGTGTCCTAATAAAAATGTCCCTCTCACAAGAGCAGAATATTTTGCCAAAATAAAATACTGTTCATTAATTACGTCTATATGGAAAAAGGCCACAAATATTTGAAGGTCTTATCAAAATTGTATCAGTCTTGTTCCATCAGTTTTGAATACACACTTTCCAAGTTTATTATCAATTTAGTGCTCAGTGCAGTACTGAATACAGCAAATTGCATTGTATTGTGTGTATACCTTATTATCAGTTTTGGATAATACACAATGACATGTGACCTTTTACCCTAAAAAAAAGTTACTGGTCCATCTGCTTATGGTGATACATCATAACCAAGACATTATTATAAAAATCCTTTGACTTATTCTGGTAAGTGTAATGACCAGAAGTACGGGTGGACACCTGAAACATAATGCCTCCAGCACCATTTTGTCATGAAAACATAAAGAATGAAAGAATCCTCACCTGGTTGGTCAGAACAGCATCAACGAGGTTGAGAACCGATCCAGCCGCTAGAAGTGCACATAAGTAGGTATCCTGCCATATTGAAGAAAATAGCACAGTATTATATAGACATATGTTTACTAAAAGCACTTCACTTTTGTAAACACACACACACACACTTCAGAATTCAAATAGATGAATAATAATCTTCTCCCAATACAGAGCAGAAGTGATGACCGTTTCGGAAATTTGTGGGGACAACAGCCAAACTATAACATATTACAACTGCAGTGGTAAAAACAACCAGCCATGACGCACGGCACCTGGTTCTACTATTCTGCCCCCCCCCCCCCCATCGGCAAAAGGGCATAACTGACATTTTGGTGTTTTGGAGATACTGAGCAAAATGTATTTTGTTCAACACGTAAAGCCCTATTCAGTGTCCTTTTAAAAAGCGGATTATGAAACAAAGGGACATTTCTAATTATTTTTTTTGTTCTGCATGTTTAACATGATGTACCGAGTCCCCTACATTATATAACTCAATTTTGAAAAAAATATCAGTTATGCCCTTTTGTCATATGGGGGGGGGCCGTATTGTCCACACATTTCTGAACCAGAGTGATGTCACACTTCAGTACTCTATGGCAGAGAGAAAATAAACTGATATGTATTTAAATAGGACCAAAGTCAACTAATTGATAGCCCCAAAGTGAAATGTTACTGAGAACATAATTATAAAAAATACAAATGTTTGTAGATGCTCTGCTGTGCATCAGAGATTACAGCAGACTTGCCACCGAGGGAGGTTACTGGAAAAAAAAATCAAAACTGAGAAAAATAATGTCTCATAACAGGCTTATCCAAATTTGGCCAAAGTTTTAATTCTGGATTTATACACATTTTCTGCAATCCACATTTATGTGGGTAAATTTCTTCTTTACTAAAACTGGTCTATTAAAACCAAAATAAAAGTGACAAACTATGTTGAAAGACAGCAAATGTTACTTACAGGATGAACGTAGATATCTCTGCTGTATTTCTTAGGGTTGAACTTGTCCTGTATGTCTATCAACTGGCGGGCTGTGTACTTGCTGGTCTCTTTGATTTCATCAATAAGACCTTGCCTGAAATAGGAGAAGAAATTTGCACATTTATGCATGACTAGTATATGGAATTGGCATGGAAATAAACACAACAAAAAAAGTAACTACCCCCTTTTTCAAAATACCATAAATTTTGAAAGAAACGGTTTTGCGCAAAATAATTTGGCAGGGGTGTTTCTGCACTAATTGACTAACTTCTGTAGGAAAATGTGATTGATACGTCAATGCATGCATGGGTGAGCACATATTAAAGGCAAAAAAATCACTTTTCAAACGTCACAAGGGTCATTTTGGGGGATTTGTGATACAGGATTTTGACAAATTCTGTTTCTGGTAATTGATTTAGCGCTACTTATGTTATTCATCTCTCGTTTGACCCCCTTACACCTCTTTTGACACTTTTCACATTTTTTGCGCTTCAGTGAGCTCAATTTAAAAATTGCCATCCTTCCATGATTTTGAAACTGTAAAATCCATTAAGTTTATTAAAAAAATGAAATCCTTTATTTTTCAGCAAATCGTATCTTAACATGTTACATAAGAGGTTGTAACCATGTCATGGTTGAGTGAGTACACTCCTTAAATAAAGCAAAAATACCATTGTTTACCTTTATTTTGAGATAAGAGATGACTCCTGTGACTTTTGTAAAGTGGCCTTTTTGCCTTTAATGCATGCTCACTCATGTGTGGCTTGATAGATCAATCACATTTTCACACAGAGGTTAGTCAATGAGTGTAGGAATACTCCTGCCAAATTATTTTGTGAAAACTTACTTTGTTAAAAAGTTATGGTAGTTTGAAAAAGGGAGTAGTTACTTTTTTTGTTGTGTTTATATACTGTGTATGTATAGTTCAGTAATTTGTTCAATTTTAATTTACTCTACATTACTTGGAAATGGCACTTTCAACATTACTGGGCAATAACATGACTGGGATGATTAAAAAATGCCTCAAGAACCAAATGAGTTGAAACATATACCACCATACACTGGCTAGAGTGTATTTCCATGCTGGAGGATTTGTTTTGGAATTTGCGTACGTGAGGGGGAAAAAGCATTTGTTTACCAACATTGAATTCATTGAATTCAAATATAACCCTAATAGAAATTAAAACCATAGACAGCTACATATATAACAATTTTAACCATAACAGCAGTTTCTGATAATTGTACAAGAAAGAGGAAATAATTGACCATGACATTTTCACAACAGAAACCTTAAAAGTAAACTTGATTCTGGTATCTCTGTGCTTTAAAATATTTTATTCAGGGAGATTTTTAATATAGCAATCAGTGAGATATTTACACGTTACATGAAACATGTACAAATCTATCATAAATCAGGATGATAAATTCAACTGTCTTTGTCACTATTTAGGTAAATCAGTTAACTAAACACTACACAAAAAGTAAGTTCCCCCTTGTTCAAAATACCATGATAACTTTTTAATGAAATAAGTTTTAGCAAAATAACTTGGCAGGAACATTTTCACACTCCTTGACTAACCTCTGTTTGAAAATAAGATTAATCCGTCAAGCCATGCAAGA
>JZLH01S0465312.1:1050-16031 GCA_001188425.1 Eucidaris tribuloides | reverse complement strand
GACCCTTGTGACTTTTAAACAGTGACATTTTTGCCTTTATTACGTGCTCACTATCTATTGACTTGACGGATCAATCACCTTTTCACACAGAAGTTAGTCAATGAGTGCAGAAACACTCCTGCCAAATTATTCTGCTCAAAACTATTTCGTTAAAAAGTTATGGAATTTTCAAAAAGGGGGAACTTATTTTTTGTGAAGTGTTTATAAAGAAACTCATGCTAAAAAATGGTGAGGCTTGACCACTTCTGAACAACCAGCAGATACTCTTATTCAATCACAGAAAGTGTCCAGGTAGACTGATGAACAAAAAAAATGGAATTCACTTGGCAATCTCACCTGCATATATGAATTAACTCTTATATCACAACCTGCATGTCCACGTTTGTGGGATACAAACTTATACTTTCAAAATTATGTAAAAAATTCAAAAACTCAACCTTGAGTTAAGTTTTTGATGTTGACACTGCAGCCATTGAAATGTGGCACCTATGACTTGCTTCTACTATGTCTTACTTCTGCTATGATTTAAACAGTGTCCAGTTTTTGCCGAGTGTACAATTCTGCAAACTGTGAAATTTGCAATGCAAGGGGGCTTTTTAAATTGAGTGTATCAATTCAACATCATCATTTCTGTTTATTCTGTCAAAATGTACACTTTTATACCAATGGCTACAGGTTGTTTCAGATTGTTATTCATATGACTTGGTTTGGTTAATAATTTACATCCTGACCCAGATTTGAAGTCACACCACCCGGTTACAGGAAGGGAATCTACATTGGAAGAATGTTCCAAGCCCCAAAATAGAACAGAAATATACCACAAAGTTGTAAACACTTAGTAATGTGCACCTGCTACTAAATGTGCATATCATTAATGGTCTTAAACCTGAAATATATCCATAAGAATGTTACAATGTAATTTTGCAATGGTTGTGTTAATGTACATCATTACATGGGAAGATGAACAAAATCTATTGGTAAGAAGTACTGAAGATGACTTCTCTATAACTGAAATATAAAATACAATACTTTTAGGGGGAGCAATTTTTTCAAACGAAAGGTCTTTTGTACATCTTGTTGAGGTAATATGTGGCTTACCTAGTAACAAGTTATGTAGTAATTTGATTTGCTGATAATTATGACATGGAATCTAACTTGCATAAATTAATTGTTGTTAAGCAAATTAATTGATTATTAACCCTTGAATCGAAATCTTATCAGTTCCTCTCAACCTCATGGTAGATGCCTCGGGAAAAGTAAGATTAAAATCCATCTTGAATTTTGACCTGGCCCCTTATTAAAATGTCTTGCACATTCCATGAATCCCTAATCATGGCAAATGAGGTATCATTGTAAAGGAAAATAAACAGGCCTGTCAATGATACCAATATCAAGAATTATTATCTAACTAGGGGATTTCAAGCGCCGTGATATTAACGCGTATCCCGTGCGCAAAGGAATGCGCGTATACGCGCTGTGGTTAGACGAAAGGGTACATCGGAAAATGTCGTACAATGAGGAAAAATGTTGTACGAATCCGGAAACTTTTTTTTCTTTAGCTAACTGATGTGCGTGGCTAATGAGTTAATCCAGTTTCCACTTAAATAACGCATTACTAACCATTCTTTTAATGAATCATATTATATTGTTACTTTCGATGTGCTTGTTTTGCTTACTTTACTAAATTAAGAAAAAAATGTGAATTTTAATGGATAAGAAAAATAACATGTTGTCTCACGAAGAATAAAATGAGTGGGCAGCTATTGGCAGACTCAATGATTTGGAGAATATTCTTTTAGTGGATTTAGATAATGATAATATTGGATGGCTTATTTTTCGGTGGACACAGAAAATATTGTACTCCTTATGAAAATATATTTGTCACAAGTCGTACAATATTTTCTTGTGTCCACCTCAAAACCATCCAATATTATATAATTATACTATAATACCAAGAGAGATATCAATGCTCAAAGTTGAGTTGCTAAAACGTTTTTTTTTTTTTGGGGGGGGGGGTATTTTTGTGAAGAACACTATACAATGACAAAATCTTCACATACTATAGTTGTTTACACCAGTAAGGATGCACTTAACACCAAACGCACTATGATAATTGTCTATTCTGGCATCAGCAATGTAGTGTCTTATTTTATTAAAATCATGAGGAGGTTTAAAATCATCTTATCTTTCTCTTTAAATGGGGCTGTATTACTTACACATGACATGTGGCCACTTCTTCTTCAGTTGCTTCTCTTGCCTGCATGGGAAACAGAATAACATAAACAATGTAGGAGAAAAACTGTGTGAATTTCAGCATGTGCACAATGCATGAGAAACAAATTACTATTACCTATGCAGGGCTCGACACTAGCACTTGCCCGCTTGCACAGGGCAAGTAAAAATTCATGTCGGGCAAGTAAAAACTCAAAATGTTAAAATTTACTTGCCCAATTGGGCAAGTAAAGTTTTGATCATGAAATGAGCAAAATATAAAAACCTTACCAGAAACGAACAAAATATATCTAAAATTTTTGTGTTTAGTTAACTTAAAATGCTAAATTTCATTATTATGTTATTAATAACTCAATTTTAAGACTTTTTAAATTCATAAATGACACCTTATGCAGCCTCCAGAATTAAAACAAATGGCCAATCCTATGAAAAGGCCTATTGGTTAAATTCAGTGAGAAATATTTTTTTTGTTTTTGACTGAATTGTTTGTTTTGGGGCAAGTAAACTTTTCATTCGGGCAAGTAAAAATCTGAAAGTGATAATTTTACTAACCCAAAGGGCAAGTTTGAAAAAAAGTTAGTGTGCAGCCCTGCCTATAAGTGCAAACTCAGAAACGTATACAGTAGGTAAGACACTTGTAAATATATTGTGTGGCGACTGTCAAGACAATTCATTCTTGCTGGTGTATCTAAGCAAACTGGTAACAAAATTATATAAATTCTCATTTTAATATTTACGGGTGATTTGCATAACAGTAAATCATCCGTTGATTTCAATCAAATCTTTGAAGTAATCCATTCAAGCATTAAGCCAGAGGGGTATCTGGATGTCATTTGGGGCAGCTTGTTGCTGATTTGGTCATCCTAAAATTGTGATTTTTATTGTATAATTGAAGGGAATGAATAGAAAGTTGACACTCAATTTTTGCCAAATTTGACATTTTACACAATGATTTCAAAATCCTGTCTAAACCCATAGATCCACCTATTCAACAGTGAGCCACCATTGATTTCATCAACATCTCTTTTTAATGCTGTAAATTTCCCATTCTAAAAACAAAGAAAAACCAGTGTGTCTTCTCCATCTTCTCCATCACTGTATCAGGATAACTACCCTTTGGACATTTACTACCCAGACAATTATCCTTAGGATGATTATTCCTCCCCTCAACAACTAACCCCCATAGGACAATTACCCGTACAACTACCCCCAGATGACTACCACCCAAACGACTACCTCGTGGGACAACGACCCCCTGGGTAAATGTTGTAGGGGATATTAAGTGGTTATCCTACTAATTGTCCTGGGTAGTGGGCATAGTTTTCCAGAGGGTAGTTATCCTACAACCATCTACCACCACTCACCTCTACCCTGAAGCATCTCTCCACCAGACCATGCTCCTCATGTTTGGAGAAAATCCTGGCTATCCTCTCAGGCCTTTCTGGATGATTGCTGGCCAAAAACAAAAAACAAATCACACATAAACTACACTGTAATTTGACAGGATTGCGGTTGATGAGGAAGCCTGCACACACCTGCCACAAATTCTAACTTCATATGCTTATGCTTTAAATTATATGCATCATACACGTATAAAATGTAATTTACAAAATTTGTGACCTTGACCTTGAAGTTTTCAATTTCTACAAGCTTCTTTAGTAATACATTCTTGAAAGGTCACACTATATGTATTAATATAAATAATATCTTTTAAATAATTTGTGCAGGTTTTTGTGTGTATGTCAAAGTGTTCCTTAGACAATTCAATCTATATGAACAGTCTTGTCATAACAGTCATATTATGTTTACAGTTGTATGACCTTGCCTTTAGTTTTCCACTGAACACAAAAACTTGACTCAGGTTTGATAAGAGTCCCAGAAACTGGTTTAACACATAACATGTGAAAGGCCCCTGTGACCTTTGACATTCAAACTAAGAGCTGTAACAAGGAAATGAAGACGAACAAAAGAAATAAATCTATGAAGAGCTTAGTGTCAAAAGGTGCTAAATCCACTTCAGTAACTTGGGAGAAAAATACATTTCTTTATTTAAGTTTATAAAGGGTTGCCCAGAAAGAACGCAATACCCGAGATCATTAATTTCTTCAACATCATTGGCAAAATGTCATTGGTTTTTATTTCATAGTTTCGAACATTCTTTTTCCAACAAAATTATACCATGATCATTGCTTTTGAGTAAGCCGTTTGGATGCTAGCAGGGCCATTTTTCTGAGGCAACATCATTTCCCAAATTTACTACTTTTTCACATCCAGCGATCCTCGGAACACTGGGATATTCTTTCGTTAAGCCGCACAGACAAATAACAAAGACAATGTGAGCCATAACTTACATTGTCTCTTATCAAAGCGGGACATTCCCGTGGTTTGTCTGCACAGCTTATTCTATGGTGTGCCGTAATGCGAGAATATCTTGGTGTTCCACTGATCGCTGGAGTTGAAAAAGTTGCGAATTTGGTAAATGACATTGCCTCAGAAAAATGGCCATAGGATCGAAACGCCTTACTCAAAATCAATAATCATGATGTCATTTTGTTGGAAAAAGAATGTTCTGACCAATGAAATAAAAACAATGACATTTTGCCAATGATGTTGAAGAAATTAATGATCGAAGGTGTTGCATTGTTTCTGGGCCACCCTGTATATCCACCCAGGGGAAAAATGAAAGTAAAATACAGAATATTTTGTATTTGTTTGTGTAATTTTGTTCCAAAATTTATTCCATAGCTGGATAACTAGGTAGTCAATGTAGTAATGTTATTGGCTCCTTTTTGGTCAAAACGTGGATTTACCACTTTTTGGAAATAACCTCTTCATATCAGTGCAGTCATTACAAGGCACAGTAATTACTTACAATGTTCTATGGAGTTTCATTCTGTCATCATACACAAGTCCTGTCCTGCAATCCAAAAGAATTTAATATAGGAGTATTAAAGCATGAAATTCCATAAGTATCCATAATTCATGAGGATTTTTTTTCTCAAAATGTCTGATATTAAATCTGGATTCTTTTTCTTCAAAAAAGTAGATAAGTACAGCTGAGTAATTACTCTGTTGAAATATTTTTGGTTTTCATTCACACATCAACCATGCTCATTAAATAGCGGGGCTTAAATTAATCGAAGGCCATGGCCTTGGATGCTTTAATGACTGGCCTTGATGACCTTGTCATTGGCCTTGGAAGATGTATGTGCCCTATTTAATTTTCCCTGTTTGTGCTGTTATATAGGAATGTACCTTATGTTAAAGTGGCCTTGCCCAAAACATATCAAAATCTAAGGCCTGAAATGGGAGCTAGGGGGACAGATGAATTATCCAAATTTTGCTGAAACATTAATGTTTTTACAATTTCTCTTAATTTCATGAATCCACATTTATGTAAGAGGAAACTTTCTCATGGATAAAACAAGGATGAGGATCCATACCTATGAGGTGGTTTTGATAATGTGAGTTCCTTCATCAGTCTGTCAGCCACTGAGTCTACGTCTGTGGTGGGGGGTTGCACCACACCATCCCCTTCCCCCAGGGGTGGGGGAGGCACATCGTCTGGGGTGGTGCTGCTCACGTCTTCACTTTGGATAGGCTCATCTTGGACTGAAACACAAATCAGGACAGCTATTATTATAAACGTGTCATCCACAAGTGCCGTGATGTACAGTGGTGTTCTGACATAACACACCCAGACAACATAGGATTTTTGCAGATTTCATCAGAATACCCGAGACTGCATTTCCCCATAACCCTATAAAACTCTGTAACTTCTCAATGAAAATTTCACTTGACCACTTGAAAGTAACAATTTGGTCCAGGGTCCTTGGGACCAGGGAAATAACTTTGTTATAACAAAGTTTTGTTATATCGGGGTTGCAAAAATGATACAATACAAAGGAAATTTCAACTCTAGTATGAGAAAGATATTTTTGTTATAACAAGATTTCATTCTATCAGTGTTTTGTCTAACAAGAGTCTACTATACCATGAAATGATTACTGATAAGCAAATTAAAATTTGAAAGCTGCAGCATGTTATAGAAAAGGGTAATCTTAGGTATGGTGGGGAAATTTGTAGAAAATGTAGTTTGTTTGATTGCATTCTTTCAAAACACCACTGTAATAAGAACGATATGTATTTATAATTACTTAACAATAACTTTTTGTCTAACCACATCTGGCTTGAAAAACCAGGTTACATTTCGTAGATTTATTTGTGGAAGCACAGGAAAGTGAGCTATTTATTTTTCAACCAGGCCACCTTTAATAGGTGAAAATTACCAGCATATAGGGAATCAACAATTTATTATCTATTATCTATTTTCCAACCAAAATGTTCAGAAAATTGTGTGCATTTTTAGTGAGTGTCAAGATGGTGTAGGAAAGGACACAAAAGACTACCACCCTCGCCCCGCCCCCCCCCCCCTTTACAGACACAAAATTGTGGCGGGAAGGGGGATGCAGTTGTTCCTCAGACTGGTTACATTACTGTTGGTATAAACTATAAATTGATTTTGAACAAATGACTTGTATTGTTTGTTTACCAGGATCTCTGTTCCTATATTCGGACATGCTGTTAACTAATTTCCCCTTGGGTGGCTGCTATACACAGGTTTTGAGTTTATTTGATCTTTGGCACAAATATTGTTGAAATCAAACAACCAGCAAACTACAGCACTCGGCGGGGGCGACCCTTTGAGCACATGTATCCCCCCAAACCCATCCCTTCACCCCCGTTTGGATGAATTAGAAATAAGACATGGCATCCTATAAAAGGCAGAACAATGAGGGCGCTGTCACTGAAAACTATTGTTATCCAGAATGACACCCCCCCCCCAATAAACCTCCAAAGCAAGTTTGAGTAAAATTGGATAAGAAATGTGGCCGATAGGGCACATACAAATAATGTGACATGGCACCCAAGTCGGAACACTGAGGGTGCCGTCACCAAACAGTAATGTGGCCTTCATGTAGAATGACCACCTTTATACAGCAAGTTGAATAAAATCCTTTGAGTAACAATAAAGTAATTGAAAAAATAAGCACTTTTGCAAATTTAGACCTTTCAGGTTGACCTTTGACCCTGTAAAAGGCGGAACATTGGGAGCAGCATAACCAAAAGTTATAGGTGTCTAGAGTTGACTATGATACACTTGCACACCAAATTTGAAAAAAAATCCGTTGAGAAATGCGGCCAGTATCGTGCACACAAGCAGACCCTGAAAAATGTACCTTTTTGTGTACAAAGACGGACCAAGCAAGGGAGCCACCACCAAAAACAATAGGCATCTTCGCTTTACCATAATACACCTTCATACCAAATTTAAAGATGATCCCAGAAGAACTGCATTCTGTAGAGCGCTCACAAGAAAATCTCTGCGGCGGACGCGGCGCGACGAGGCCAAATCCATAGTATCCCCAGAACTTTGTTCGGGGGATACAATTAGCCTTGGGTGTGTACATGTGCATCGGTAAGGAACACTGAGTAAGTTTGAAGTGAAATCAGCAGTGTATGTACTCACTTCCATATTGCAGGCATTTCCAGTAAGGTTTCAGGGCCTTGACTGCATTAGTCAAAGTTTCATCAGCACTGTGCACAAAAAAATAATAATATTAAACAAGAATAGTGAGGGAATATGTTACCAAAAGATGTAACAGATTGTAACCACATTAGCATATGTAATTCTACCTTTGAATGTTCTCTTGGTACGAAAATAGGATCTCTTTCCAGTAGACTCCATGTTTGCAGATTTTGTACCAGTTTAGATTAGAACAAACTTATTAACAAACACAAGTACAATTACACACATGTACGTTAACACAAGCACACCCACCCCACACACATACCCACATATTACACAAACACCTTAACCACCCCCAAACACAAAACACCCAACACACAAACACCTCCCCCCACACACACATGCAAACATCTCCCCCACCCCCCACCTCCCCCCCCCACCACACACACGTAATACAAATTCCCATGAATTAAAGATGGGGTTATATTCAAGGTAAATAAATTAACTAAATGATAACACTAACACTCCAACTGGTATTCTTCAACATATAAATGACAGCTGGTCTTTACAGATGACCTTCAAAATTCCTTTACCCTTCTTCTCACCTCTGACAGATCTGTCCCATGGCTGGCAGTGGGGGACAAGGATCCCCCAGGAGGGTGCTCATACACCAAGCCGTTGACTCCCCCAGGGACTCCAGACAGTAGCCCCCTTCCAGGCA
Source organism: Eucidaris tribuloides (assembly GCA_001188425.1). Lineage (NCBI taxonomy): Eukaryota > Metazoa > Echinodermata > Echinoidea > Cidaroida > Cidaridae > Eucidaris > Eucidaris tribuloides. The sequence continues at coordinate 7,548 of JZLH01S0465312.1, read as the reverse complement.
TAGGACCAGCTTACCCTGTGCCAGGCGCATCAAAATGTGTGTCAGGTGTGCGTAGCAGCTTGGGCTCACTTTCATCTCCCCCTAAAATGATGTGACATAAAATTAAGCAATATTTGAAGAACGTACATGTATGGACCGATTCATTTTCAAGAACAATATAACATTTACACCCACAAACTCACTGAGCTGTAGACAATGTGCTACAAGACTACATGCAATACTTCTCCAAGGCTAAAAAATGCATTTCTGAATGAATTTATGAAATAATTCTGGCCTTAATGAATTACCTATATGATTTCTTAAATTCAGGCATGAACATTTGGTGCAAAATAGTTTCGTTAAAAAAAAAACTAAAAATAATAGGTGCCAGCTATTGGAACCCTTTTCCATACCTTCACACATGATTGACAATTTACCAAGATGAGAACACAGGCAGCTGTAAGGGGTAATATAGCATCTATAGCATTATAATCCCCTTACTTATACGAGTGCACCCACCATAACTGGGGCATCCAGACCCATTCAAAAGAAGATTCCAGGTGCATGGTCCCATCACTGTAGGGAGCATATTAATCAGCTTTTATTCAACATACTTGGAGCCCCCTCCTCCCCCCCCCCCAAGTTATGGCGGTGTCAAGATCACCCGGTTTCCGAAATCAAATCGGTCTATAAGGTCCATGTGTTGTCATTTTGAGTTGTACAAAGTGGGCTTATCCATTCATGTGTTTTGACCTGCTGGAGACTAAGTATGAGATATCTCAGTCTGGACTCTATGGAAAATGCATGTTATATCAAAATCAAACTGTCTCCAACGGGTTTCAAATGAAATTCTAATGTTGAGTTCTCCCCTTTGGGCACCAACCCCCTCCCCTACCAATATTTCATCCCCCATGAAGCCAAATGGAGACACCCTGGGGACTGTCATCACATACAACTTCGCTTGTAGAGGAATCTACACACAATGTGACTTGGCCGAGTTCCGTCTGAATCTAGAGAATATGGTGTTTGAGAATGATCTAATTTTGACCCTTGAAGCCCCTACCCCCGGGGTCTCATCGACGCTGGGTTTAAAATTCAAGGAACTTTTATTCCCCTTCCCATTAGGATAATAAAAAGGTAAAGGTAAAGGTGAACGTTTATCGTCTTATATCACTGTAGAACAATGCTCACATGACATCACACATGACCCCCTGATCATTCATCATAATATCTCACTTGGACATTGGTCTCAGGTAAGCTAGAAATCTGAGCTAAAAATCTGAGTTAATATTTGAAGTTCACAAAACCACTGCTTTTTGTCAAGATGGATCAACTCAATTATTATTTCTGTGAAAAAAAACTGCTTCATTAGGATACAATAAATTAATCTCAAGGAGGACTGGTACAAATAGGCCAATATAACATCCAATTATTACTTACTTTTGGATCACCAACAGCTGAATCAAAACCAGCACACACAAGGACCAGTTCTGGTTTGAACTGCAAGAGATTCACAAAAAAGATGCATTTTAAAATGGCTTTAAAAAGGTTCTGTTGGACTCTTAAGACAGATGGTTAATTGTTATGCCAGTTGCAAACCAATGGCATTATGGAAGATATTCTGATATTATTATCAAACTTTATCATGGGTAAGTTTGAAATTTCTAATCATTATGTTCTCAAACTTTTTGTTCTTCTAATAAGTGATCTGCACTACAGAATGGCATGTAACATACTTGTACTAGTGTATGACTGATGTCTTTGTCTTGTTCAACACTCAGCAAAGACATCAACAAAAATAGTCTCAAATTCAGAATTCTAGATTTTTTTCATCCGGCAACAAGCTTTCAACACTTTTCTTGTCAAAGGGAAATTGAGTCAGATAGTACCCACAGCTGGTCAAATTTGAGGAATTTCTCAACCTGAAAATAAAAATTCTGATTACATGTAACTTCTTATTAAGTAATAATGAGGTTAAAGGCAAGATACTGTAAAATGGTACACAAGTGATTGTTTTTTACACGATTTTAAATTTCAACAAAAACAGATTTCTTACCTCGTCGGCGATAGGAATCAACAACTGATGGAATGCAGCTAGATACTCAGCATCACCCATACCAGTCTAAATGAGAATTAGAGAACAGCAGAAATGATTAAGGCTTACTCTTCTCACTTTCACGTGATTCACAGCAGACAGAACATTTATGTCTTCCCAAAAAAGTTTGCATATTAAAGATTGTGTCATTGATTTGCACGTCAAAAAACATCTATATGAATGAAATCAGCTGAAATCATATCCAATGTGAAGATTAATATAAATAAACACCTCTCATAGAGACTTGGGGTAAAATATTGAGTTTTGGTGAAAATTTGGACGGTTAAACTTCATCCTTTTTCAAATTGCTCGGAAGCAAATTTCAAAAAATCCGCGACGTCAAACGTGCACGTGCCGTTCTAAAATGGTCCGATCAGCCGTTAGCCAAAGGTCGCGCAGGGGATAGCCGTTAACCAATCAGAGGGCTGCGCTGGTCTTGCTACGGTGCACAGTAACCGCGATTCGCAGTTTGAGCAAAATTGAAACTCACAGAAAGAACAACATTCTGGTAACATGCCGTTATTAGTTTTTCTCATAAAACAACAAATTCATTTCTCATAAAACAACAAATTGGATCTCAGACTTTCAACACACCATTTGTAAGTACTAAAATACCGTTTGGTATTGATAATGAAGGGAAGTAATGGACTTGCACTTCCCTGACACAATCTTTAACACATAGATGTACAATGTTATGTGACAGTTTCAATTTTCTATTTGTTACAGAGTTAAGGCTGTAATATTTTTTGATTTTCTTGCACATGTAACATTTTTCAGACAAAAGATTGGTGATGATATGTTTCTTCTTTGGTAAAAAATGCATGATATGTTGATGATGCCCACTGAAGGATTTATCGTAAAATAGCTGCAGCTGAGGAAATCGGACCCACGCAAATCATGTCTTCATTATCATCTCTTTATTTCATCATCAAGGTTTGATTTAACATATTTTCCCAATAAAACTTCTCAATCAATGTGTTTGTATTCAATAACATCACACTAACACATTAACACAACATGGAAAAGAAGGCTGAGACTAAGTTAAATTCACTATTTCAGCCATTCCATGTAAATGTCACGAGAGTCATGCATGTTGTATGTCACACAAGTCACAAACCAAGGTATAGATCAAAACCGAGAAAATATTGAAGCTGATTGCTTTACCTGATAAATCAATCATCTATACCCTGGCTTGTGACTCGTAACATACAGCATGCATGACTTGTGTGACACAAGTATGGAATGGCTGATTTATAACATTGTGGAGGTTCGATTTTTAAAAATGTGCCAAACTATACTGCAACCCCCCCCCCCCCACTGACAAAAGGGCATAATTGACATTTTGGTGTTTTGGAGATATTGAGCAAAATGTATTTTGTTTAACACGTAAAGCCCTATTCAATGTCCTTTTAACAAATGGATTATGAAACAAAGGGACACTTTTAATTAATATTTTTTTTTGTTCTGCATGTTTAACATGATGTACTGAGTCCCCTCCACTATATAACTCAATTTTGAAAAAAAATGTCAGTTATGCCCTTTTGTCACGGGGGAGCAGTATAGTATGATATCTGAGCTACATAATAGTGCTTGAATGGATGCAAAAACATACACAAATGAAAATCTTTGGAAAGTTATGCTGCTATTGACAAGATATGAATGGACAAACATCACACGTGAATTATGTACCTGGCCAACTCTTAACCCGTTGGCTACGGGAACCGGATGGGCCCTGTGTTAACTCTATGGGATTTTCAGAATCTCGGAGGCAACGGGTTAACAGTAACACAGCAGTCTATGGGGGAAATGGACATGGCAAAACTGGATACTCATAGATTCTCACTTTTTTAAAGCATTAATGATTGTTTTGAAGTACAATCTGTTTTACAGGGCTTCATTTTTGGACCTTATCAGACATACTCATAGAATGTTGGATTATGTAGCTCAGATTTCTTAAAGTGGAAACATTGTTAATATGATGTCTTTAAAACCCAAGCTGTCTCATAATCTGAATTAAATCAAGAGGGACTTGTTAAATTTCAGAAGCGTCATGTCTGGTGTCTTTACATTATCCTGAAGACCGAAGTTTTCTGCATTGCAGATTTTACGCAGAAATGACAGAATTTGAGGTATAACACGGAAAACAGCATTTTATCAAAAATGAAAAAATGATGCCTAAAAATTCCCCCAAGTGTAATAAATCAATATTTATTGAATAAAACTAAACTTAATTACCAAAAAGATGCCAAATAAAGAAAAAAGAAGTCCTGCTTTACCTGTAAATTTGTCTCCGACCCCAAATCAAAACCCCCATGGGCCTAGTAAGCTTGACATTATTAGTGATTTTTTTCCAAAAAAATTCAAATCGGCAAATTGCAAAATTACAACACGGAGAAAAACCAAATTTGATATTTGTGAAATGGAGAAAAACAGAATTTGACATTCATAAAATGGAAAACTTTGGTCTTTACCTTATCCCAAGGAACGTTAATGTTAAATCCAACACCAGCATCACGCCCAATGTGATCGTGTCGTGAATCGTCCAGATGCGGCCAGAAATCACCATTTTCATAGCGATGCATGGAGAAATATATCACACTACATGTAAAGAAAGTATATATACAAAATCAGTTAATGAGGCAGTCACATACATGTACATATCGATGTATATAATAATGTTGTACAAAGCTCTTTATGCAAGAGAAAACACATCTTTATCATTAGCTGTAAAAAAAGTCTAACATAGCAAAACATTTTTCTGTAACTACTGATTTTATTACTAGGGCATAAGCCCATTATCTTTTTATCCCGTTGGAGACTTGGAGATTACGCAAGAGATATCCTAGGCTGATGTCTATGGAGAACACATATCTATATATATAATACGAGGAAGGGATTAGGGGACGTCATTCTCCTCCATGTGCGAAACGCCATTGTTGGGACTCTGCCGCCTCGGCCGCAGAGTTTGATGTTCGCTGGGATCTAAAAACCTGACGTTCGTTGTAAACTGCAACATTTTCATGCACAATATTCTGAAACCGTAGACGTATTCCAGTTGTATTTTTGTTGTGAAACCAGATGGAACAAAATGCGGATATGTGATGGCGACGATTGTCGAGATTTCGATGCGGCAACGTTTGTCTTCAGTTTTGGGACCCTGTATTTCGCCATTCTGCACCCATGACGTCACGTCGGCTCGGCCCCGAAGTAGAATGCAACGCAGATCATAGACTCCTGCGGTTCAGTATTCCGTCAGCGCACATATCATTGTACATGTAATGCATGCGTATGGTTGGCACTCGCCGAAAATTTGCGTGCCAAAAATTTGCGTAGCATTCTAAAGTTACTCCGTTCATCGTCAGGATGAGTGAGGTTTTAATTATGAGTGATGTGTTGATATTATTCAAAGTATTTCTTAAGTTAGGCAAGAATCTGTTCAACCAGCTGTGCCAAAAATTCGATCATTATCATAGTCCCACGCGTTGAGTTTTATGTAAGTTGGTGAGTGAGAAGACAGTCTGCCGAGTCCACACCTACTAATTTGTATGTGGTCCTATATGGACCACATACGGCCAACACTGGAAAAAACGACAAAGTTTGCACTGTGTGAATTGAATGATTCTGTCCCGCCAAAACTGGACAAACTTCTGTTCAGGACACAGAGCAGAAATTTTCGAAAATAAAAAAATGAAAATGTTGAAGCGATGGGTCCATCATTTTCAATTGATATGTTGAGGTCATTGGTAAACTATCCATGTTGAGCAATATTTCAGTATAATTTTGTTCAGAAAGGTGAATTTCAGAGCACAGTGCCATGACTGCATGAAAACAACCACTCATTACTTTGTGCACAAAAGTATAGAGTTGTCCCCATGTGTGGCTGAGTCACTAGCTACAACTCGGCAACGCTGAGGCGTAACTCCGTAAGCGTCACCGTGGGTGGGTCCTACTAATCAGCGCGAACTGCCGCGAAGAAACACCATCTACCGTGAACTCGACAAGACCTACCGCGAACTCGGAAAGCCAAATACTAATCAGCGCGAACTACCGTGAACTAGAGAACTGGTGCTGACGCGAACTACCGCCAACTACCGCGAACTCGATGAGAACTGGTGCTGACGCGAACTACCGAGAACTGGTGCTGACGCGAACTACCGCCAACTACCGCGAACTTGATGAGAACTGGTGCTGACGCGAACTACCGCGAACTCGAGAACTGGTGCTGACGCAAACTCGACGCGAACTCGGACCGCCAAATACTAATCAATAATCAACGCGAACTCGACGCAAACTGGTGCTGACCCGAACTGGTGCTGATGCGAACTAACCTATTAACGCCAAAATACTTTACCTTTGCAATGAAATAGTATGTGTTGTTTGAGGCCAAAATAAATAAATAAAGTCAATAAAGTAAGTAAATAAAT
>JZLH01S0465278.1:2628-14549 GCA_001188425.1 Eucidaris tribuloides | reverse complement strand
TGGGACACACTGTATAATAGTCAAAGTACCAACCCTGCAGTTTCTCTTCAAAATTGATAAATTGGTAATCCAGCGTTAATTCTGTCGCAACTGACAATGATTTCCAAACGACAGAAGTTACTTGGTAGGGCAAGGCAAAATTGTGTGATTTTCCGTAGTCCCATCTGTCAGTGGTATTTTACAAATTCCTAACGATGATTACTTAAATATTACAAAATCTGTAAATCTGGTTTGTTAGCCTGAATCCATTTGCACGTTTCTGCGAAAATTAGTTGATTATGACAGTTATCTATAATGTCATGACCAAGTACATTTTAGCAATGTACAAACTACAGGGGACATTCACTGTGTGCAAAATAAATTATGTGGCTGGAATGTCACTCCATCATATTAGGCCGGCAGCCCGGGAGGTTTATTCAAGTGAAAAGCGCCCCAACAACTGACCCCATAGGTTGAAAGGGTTCCACTCCTGGATCACGAAAATGTATTCCTGCCGGGTCACAGCAGTGGCTTTCCCGCCAAAAAACTGCTAAGTATGGCCAAAATTAGCCAAAATCCCCATTTTTTATGATTTCTACATGTAGTATAATACATGGAAAAAGCATGTGTTCAAGACATATGTTTTATGGTCATTCGTCACCGTAATACATTGCTTTTTTAAACTTGCTTGAGCCATTTCATTGGAGGAGGCCGAAAGATTTACCTGCCAATCAGCCAAAATGTGCTAAAATCATCTAAAATATCCCTTTTCTCCACGTTTTCTACCAAAATCCGTTGTTAAGTCGAACAAGTCTGAAAAGTCCTAACAACTGACCTCATAGGTTGAATAAGTTTTACCCCTAGATTAGGAAAATGCATTCCTGCTGGGTTGTTTCCATGGTTTTCCCGCCAAAAGCCGCTAGCTATATTCACCGATCTCTAAAATAGGCTACCTTTTCCTGCACGCTTTCCACTACAGCAGACCCTGTGTGAAAAATAAACAAGTCTGAAAGTCCCAACGACTGACCCCATAGGTTGAAAGGGTTCCACTCCTGGATCACGAAAATGCATTCCTGCCGGTTCACAGCCGTGTCTTTCCCGCCAAAAATCGGCTAAGTATGGCCACCTTTATCCAAAATCGCCCTTATTGTGGTTTTCGGTATATAATATCAAATATCACTGTTTGTATGGTAACCCTTACCCTTTTTATGAGTGTTTATTATTGTGGTGTGATAATTTCATCCCAAATTGCGCCTTTCCTGCCAAAATCGCTTTTGCGAGTTACCGGTGGAGCATGGGTAAAAAACGACCCAAATATGGAAATTATTCGCCAAATCCTACTTTTTCTGTGGTTTTTCAGTGTGAGAAAAATGTCAATCATCATAAATCTGATGTTGCAAGTGCATATTCATGGACATTTATCAATCTGATGCATTGATTTGTCTGTGCCAAGTGCATTCCCTCCAAAGTGATCAGAATTTGATTTCATCACTACGGCTACGGTGGAAGCAAATATCCACCCCTCAGAAAAAGTGACTAAATATGAAAACTCACTAGCAGCCTATACATGACTGTATTGATATTTTTTTTTATTTGCTTGTCCATGAAATGTTTCCCGCCAAAATTGCTTAGTTAACTTTTCAAAACAGGTAGACTGATATGAATCTCACCTGAATTAACAAATTTAACTATGGGGTCAGTCGTTTGGGACTTTTCAGACTTGCTTATTTTTCATGCAGGGTCTGCTGTAGTGGAAAGCGTGCAGGAAAAGGTAGCCTACTTTAGAGATCGGTGAATATAGTTAGCGGCTTTTGGTGAGAAAACCATGGAAACAAACCGGCAGGAATGCATTTTCGAAATCTAGGGGTAAAACTAATTCAACCTATGGGGTCAGTTGTTGGGCCTTTTCAGACTTGTTCGATTTAACAACGGATTTTTGTAGAAAACGTGGAGAAAAGGGGCATTTTAGCTGATTTTAGCACATTTTGGCTGATTGGCAGGTAAATCTTGCGGCTTCCTCCAATGAAATGGCTCAAGAAAGTTTAAAAAAGCAATGTATTACGGTGACGAATGACCATAAAACATAGGTCTTGAACACATGCTTTTTCCATGTATTATACTAGAAATCATGAAATATGGGGATTTTGGCTAATTTTGGCCATACTTAGCGGCTTTTTGGCGGGAAATCCCCGGCTGTGACCCGACAGGAATGCATTTTCGTGATCTAGGGGTGGAACCCTTTCAATCTATGGGGTCAGTTGTAGGGGTGCTTTTCACTCGAATAAACCTCCCGGGCTGCCAGCCTATATCCTAGTTCACAAACTACATGTAGGGAGTGCTTGACAACCTGTATGCAGTCACAATGCTTCTGTGAATCCTCATATGTTTCAAAACTGAAAAGGAACTTTGGTGAGGCATTTGAGAACAACTTTTCTATAGGACTGCGTGAATGGTTTTTGTTAAATTCATTCAAAAGAATACCGTCACCAGTACATTCCAATGTCAATTAATGAAGAGCCACAGGCCTTCATAAATATATATACAGTATGTATTAAATGCATAGCTGTAAAGACCGATCTAACGAGTCATGTTCATGTCTGTGAAATCGCTATTGACAGTGATTCCTTCTTCTATGAATGGGACTGAGGAAACTGCCTCATTAATGAGATGATTATCTCATCAACGTGCTAATAACAAGGCAAACGCCAAGCGTTGTCTCGCCTGCATATCGCAGTCATGAAGAGACTGCATGTCAAAACTGAATTTGGTGATTCCACGTCAAAGCTATAGAAAGTTATTAGGTGTACAACAAAGCACAGTGCCAGGCATGGAAAGTTCATTGACCTTTGACCTTAATCAAATTCAACTCACATTCGAACTTGACCTGCACCTTCAAGAGATGGATCTCTTGTATGAATTTGGCAATCCTACCTACGAAGGTATGGAAGTTAGTGTGTGTACAACATAACACAGTGCCAGTCATGGAAAGTTCACTGACCTTTGACCTATTCAAATTCGACTCATATTCGAACTTGACCTGTGCCTTCAAGAGATGGACCTCTGGTACGAATTTAGTGATCCCACCTCGAAGCTATAGAAAGTTATTGTGTGTACAACACAGTTGTTTCAAGACGCCGACGCCGGAAATAGTGATACCTATGTCTCACTCCGCTACGCAGGCGAGACAAAAATTGGATAATAAATGTGTTTTCTCATCAGCAACTTCATCTTAATCAATTTGTAATAATACCAATCTGGAGACTACAGAACTTTTGTTCTGGAGCGTTATTTGGTCAATGCCCGGTCATCTAAATCACGTCACACTGTGAGTAACGGTCTCAGTGCACACAAACAAATCATTCACAATTGCACAGTCAATATTATACAGAGCACTGTACATATGGTTACACTACAGAGCTAGTGCACAAGCTGGCATCCCAACTGTACATGTGCGATAGCAATTGTGCAACAACACTGGCTTGCACTTATAGCGCACGCACACTACAGTACATGTTGAATGGCAAATCCAAGCGTGTTCTGATGATGCACTATTCAAGGCCAGCACGTGCTGGAAGCTAGATTCTCGCATGGCATACTATTGTGTAATACTATTAGTTACACCCTGCTTGTTCACGGAATACGGGAAATATCTACGTTCTGGTTTCATATTCCATGAGGCCGGAGGCCGAATGGAATATGGAACCAGAACGTAGATATTTCCCGTATTTCGTGAGAACAAGCAGGGTGCTACGATTTCATCTTTTTAAGTGTAGATCTGCATGAATTATTCTGTAACTTAATCTCATTGGTAAAGGGATTTCACCATTTCCGCGTTTAGGCAAGTAAAGCTGAAATCGGCGGCCGTCGATAAAGTTCCATAAAGTTGTTAGTCTGCATAATTATGTGTGTGGTCAACTCCGCGTAGTGCTAGCTGTGATAACGTAGGGGGCCTATTTCATTTTGGAATAAGGCGACGGAAATATTCAGGGACGAATTTAGCGCATGTTGTCTGCGCACAACAAGATCAAGCACACGCAACACGCGCAGCATGCGACGTCATCATCACGGAATACGGGAAATATTCAGGGATGGATTTAGCGCATGCGCACAATATGATCTCATTCACTGAATACGGGAAATATTCAGTGGATGATTATAAACCAATGAGATTACAGAATTTACGATCACTAAAAGATAAACAGGGATATTGACCAATACAGTATACACATGGAAATATCGATTTAGCAGGATATTTGGGGTAAAAATTGGAATGGCGGAAGAATGATGAAAAATTGGAAATTACCTGCCAAAATTGGGATGGTTGGGAGGTCTGCTACAACAACTACTACTACTATTAACTGCTACTACTTCTAACATACTACTACAATGAAGGCAACAAAACTATATTAATGATTAAAACAACAAAATAAAGTAATCTTCCTTTATACACCCTGATAGGCAACTCCACCCAACTGCCCCTATCCATCACACTTACCGAACCAAAGTTTGTCATCTGGAACAGCCATGCTGGATCAAAGGAATCTGCCTCTCTGATCCTGAAAACCCGAGAGCATCCACGCAGGAATGTCCGGATGTTTTTCATGCACAGGAACTATGAACGTGAAGAAAATGAAGAAGGGGAAGAACTTCACAAATGATTTTGAGTAACGAGCATCTATTGAAGAAATTTACAGTATGTTATCAGACATACATGTATAAAGGCCTTTCAATGCATATCTTCAATACAATGTCCCTTTAACATACAGCAAAATTTTGAAAATAACATGAACTTGTAACATGCTCACTTATTAAAGAGAGTTTGAAGTGACAGTCATTTGATACAAAAAAGCACAAGTATTGAATTGAAAATAAATAAGAAACCTGGGGGGCATGACGCTCACCTAAGGTTTTGCAAACTCTATGTAGTGCCCATAGAGAAAACATCCATTACACATGGTTTTGGCCCTTGGAGCCCAATATCTGTTAGGCACCAACAATGCCATATGAACCAGCTGAAAAATGTTAAGTTAAATGCTACCATCCATTTTGATCAAGTTTGCGCCAAGTCCAATCATGCATTTTAAAGAAGAACATGAAAATGTGTAAAAGTTTTACGCACGGCACAAAGTGAATGATGCACAACAAACGATGCATGACACTCACCTGAGATCATGCAACCTCTCTGTCGTTCCCCTAGAGAATACATGTATATCACCAATTATTATCTAAATAGGGGGTTTCAAGCGCCGTGATATTTACACATATCCAGCGCGCAAAGGAATGCACATATACGCGCTGTATGAGGGGTACATCGGAAAATGTTGTACAGTGAGGACAAATGTTGTACATGTACGCATCCGGGGACTTTCATATTTGTCAGTGTCTGACTGATGTGTGTGGCTAAAGAGTTGATCAAGTTTTCCATTCATATAACGTATACATGTAACTGACCATGAACTGACCAAGGTTTTAAAATGAATCACATTATATTGTTACTTCTGCTGTGCTTGTTTTCCTTAATCAACTAAATCCAGAGAACAGATGTTAGTTCTAATGGATATGAAGAATAACACGTCTCACGAAGAATAAAATCAGTGAGCTGCCATTGGCAGACTCGGATTATTTGGCTTCTGATAAATTTGTAATTTGATTTTTTTTTAGTGGATTTAGATAATAATGATAATATTGGATGGCTTATTTTCGGTGGACACAGAAAATATTGTACTTCTTATGAAAATATTGGACTCGTCTGCGACTCGTCCGATATTTGTTACAAGTCGTACAATATTTTCTTGCTTCCACCTCAAAGCCATAGTTTTGGTCCTTGTCAGGTGTTAGGTAAGGATCATCAATGACAAGTTTGGTCTAAATCCAATTATGCATTTCAAGCAAGAAGATGAAAATGTGAAAGGTCTACGCAGAACACACAACAGACAAAAAACAATAATGCAATAGCTCAGATGAACTAACAAGAGCCCCGGGAGGCATGACGCTCACTTTGGTGCATTATTCAAATCCTAGGTAATTACTGATCTTCAAATTCACAAACACGTCCTTCATAAAAAGCCTAAGGGAATGAGTGATGTTTTGCTGTGGTGTGGGAGGGGTGCAAATAATATTCCCTCCCTTTAAACAAAATCAAATGCAATCTCCCAAGTCCCATCAATGCTTTTCTCCTTACACATCCCCTAAATTAAAGAAATGCACATGCAGCATGTACATCAAAGGTTGCGGGAAGCAGGCGGACAGGTATCATCGTTATTCTAGCTGATGACAACGCACCGAAATATTGAACGCGTGAATGTGATTGATTTTTGCTGTAGGGCCATGCATTTATTACAGGGAACAAGCTGATAAAGTTGTGTACAGAAATTAGATTTAGTAAATTATAATGCATGCACAGTGTGTGAACACAGGAATTATTACAAACCGTACCGTACAGAGATTGCCCAATGGGCATAGCATTCATTTCAAACCTCTACTATATACCCCACAGGTATCACAGTCAAATTCAACTTCTGTGTGTTTGAATAATACTCTCTTCCACTTCTAGTGCTTTATAATCTGAAGTACACCAGAAAAAAAATACTTGGGGGTGGAGGTAGTCTGGCTGCCAGACGTAGTGAATGGACCAGTAAAATAAATTTTTCTACTCCATTAGCTTCGCGGCCAGTCTCTGCTTCGCAGAGGCGGAGTCTGGAATTCAGACTAGGGTGGAGGGGGAGAAGGGGAGTGGTATGACATTCATCCCTGACCTTGACAGACCTGTATGTGCAATGCAAGGTAGGACAAGTGTGGATCTTTCTTTCCAACATGATCCACTGTCATTAAACCATCTAGGTATTTTACTCCTAATTTTTTTTCAAATACAATCAACAAGAACTGGAGCTGTTAATATGATACATGTAAGCAACTCTCTCATAAGCTTTTACATTAAACTCACTCCATCCGTGATTCTGTAATTCCCGTAGAGTTCACACAGCTCACACCCAGACCCCGTAGGTAGTAGTAGTAGTAGTAGTAGTAATCCAGGTTTTAAATCCGGTTTAGTCCCCACCTTCGGGGATGGCCGGATTTACCTCACCCTCATAGAAATTGCCTTTACCCTCTTCCTCCACTTTACTCTATTCAGTGCATCCTCCTCCCTCAATCTCACCCTCCTACTCTCCTCCACCACTTGCCTCTTCCACGTCTTCTTCAGTCACCCCCTTCCCCTCTGACCAACCACCTCAAAACCTCAAGACTTCAGGTAATGGGACACTTTCCTCCAGGATTTCACACCAAATAAAGACTGTCTTGCACGATATCAAAAATGTGACTGCAAAGCAATCACGAATCACTCTGTTACAGTATTTTTAAGTGTGTGAAAGCAAACTAGGATCACAATTATAATTTAAATCGTGAAATTTAAATCATGCTCTCATATTACATCGCAGTTTCCTTGTGTAAACGGCTTGACCCCAAAAACATGAATTGGGAGGCAGAGCTGTGACTTTCATTAACTTCAAAAAGGGGGGGGGGATGTGTATGAGTGTGTCACATAATCCTAGTTTGCTATGAAGACCCTGAATGACCACATTCATGTTAATTGCAATCATGACTGCATGAAAATGGTCAAAGATCCTTACTCAACATTACAATTAAAATGGTCAAGATCCTTGCTCAACATTACAATTAAAATGGTCAAAGATCCTGACTCAATATTTTGAGTAAAATGGTTAAGATCCTTTATACTCAACATTGCAATTAAAATGGTCAAAGATCCTTACTAACATTATGATTAAAATGGTCAAAGTTCCTTACTCAACATTATGATTAAAATGGTCAAAGATCCTTATTCAACATTATGATTAAAATGGTCAAAGATCCTTATTCAACATTATTGATTAAAATGGTCAAAGTTCCTTACTCAACATTATGATTAAAATGGTCAAAGATCCTTATTCCACATTATGATTAAAATGAGCAAAGATCCTTACTCAACATTACAATTAAAATGGTCAAAGATCCTCACTCAACATTACAATTAAAAATTAAAATACTATGGTAAGTATGCCTGATACAAATTTCTACTACTGTGAGACCCTAGGGGTGAAACTTCAAATCCCACACAATCACTTCTCCATCTCTTGCAGGTCTCCAATCCTCCCATCACACCATCCCTTCTTGCCACAGCCACTGCCACCGATCATTGGAAATTAATTTGTAGCAAAAGCGGCAGAAGTGATAAAGTTGGTTCAGGTTGGATATTTATTAACCTATTTCCTCCCCTCAGGACTCAGCGAATAGAGCGGTAGACAGAAGGTGCCGCCGTAGGATGGGGCATGAGGGATTCATTAGTTACTATTATCCTTCATTAGTTACTCTCATCCATTCTGCATCATCTGGTGTGGAGACGACTTCTCGGGGTCAAGATGATGCGGGCCGGCTCCGAGCAAGAACCAGATGATGACAAACTGAGGATGACTCATACTGTCATGAATAACTTGGAAAAACAACTTGAAGACAACAAGAACACATCCACAAAAAATAGACAAACGAAAAGAGGAATGCATGGTCACGGGGTTACCTCAACTACTTGAAAAGGAGGGCTCCATCTTTTTTATTTGTCAGTCCGCAATCAATTCCAGTAAACAAAGTATCGTTTTACCAGTTTGTATTTGACAATGCAACCTTACATGAACATGTACATGGCAATAGTCAATACAGTGTTGAGTACTTGTGTTACATATCCTTCTGCGATAATGAACATTGGTATTAAATGTAGATTGCTTCTACTAAATGCTACAAAAATGGATAGCACATTCAAATTACACAAAAAAGCTTTATGATTGTGTTCTGGGTCGCATTATTTAGCTCCATCGGCTCATTTATTTAAAAATGTAAACATGTTAACCAATTTTTGATATCCATTAATACAAAATTGCCCTATTCATGTATTACATTAAACACAACATGGTTCCAAACAACTAAAACGAATGTTTTCTCTTAATACCCTACATAACTAGAATTGAAATCTTGTTAAAACGATGTTCATGCAATATAAATTGAATTTTGAAAGAGAGACTGTCATTGCAAATGAGGCATTGTACATGTACAATTCACTTTTCATCCTTTTCAAAACTAGAAATGGACGTCTATGAAAGAATATCTGTGTCAAATTGAAGCATGAAATATATTGCGTTAAGCAAGCCCAATGGTCATATTTCTATACCCAGCTGTGATGTGGCTCCCAGTGTTTTCACACAGTACACATTGCTTGCATACGATACGGAGCGGGTCTATCCAATCGAAGTGCATCGGAGAGTGCAAAGTGCTCTTTTTACCATTGAATGATAAGTGTGTGCTGCAATGACTGGGCATGCTTGAAGAATGACAGCCAATCATATCTGTATACATTAATATGTCAAGTGTCGGATACACAGAAAGAAACAACTTGACTCTATCCTATCGGGACATCAAGTGAGTTTATTTTATATCAGCTCTCTTATTCATGTATGAACATCGTGAAGACATAACATGTCTGGCATAACAGTGACACACTTACAGTGACCTCTGAAGTTCAAGAGTTTATAGCGGAATGATTGTTCAAAGAACTAGAAATAAATACACCGAATAAACACCAAAATTACAACATCACCAGCAAAGGCGTTCTTGAGATACATGTATATTGATAAGAAAAGAAGTGACCTTTGACCCTCACTTACATAACAAAGATGTCCTTTGTAGAAGTCAGTGTTTTTATTTAATGTGATTGTCTCCTCGTAATCCAAAGTTTCCAAACGCCCACCAAGTTTGAAGGCATTTGAGCAAGAGGTTCATGACATACAAAATAAAGGGAAAGTGGGTCCGTACTTGCGTCTATAAACGTGTGCGTATGCATATTGACAGTACAGTAGGTACCTATATCGGTACAACACATTGGTACCAATAAAATCACCTCATGTGAATGAATGTCGTTTTCAGCGGAAAATATTTGTATGATCCCATCGTCTGATTGAAAATCTGAGATCATAATCATGAAAGAGCAAAGTCTCAGCTACAACGTATTTCAAGGACAGAGAAAATCGGCCAAATATAACCAAAATACAGGTCAAAGAACGCGCGCGATAATGTAATCCATTCATATTCCAATTTCTGCGTTTACATGCCAATATGATGACGTCACAAGTATCAACATAAGTGAGATATGAAATAGATTCTACAACTCACACTCTTTCGAAATATAAAAAGAAATCTGTGGGTTTATGGATTCGTTTTCAGTTATATCGATTTGAAAATAGGTATGTTTTTACATGTTTTAACCGTCGATTTTTCAGGTTTTTCGCGCGCAAGCGTTATTATAGGTCCAGAGGATGCGGGAAAGGTTTTAAATGGTAGGGAATTCACTCAGCCATCCAAATCAATCGAAAAAATTGTAATTTTTGCTTGTATTAATGGTGCGTGCAAGTGCACATCGGTACGCAAGCAAAAACATGAAATGCTCAAAATGACCTGAAACATATATGCAAACAAAATCCTAGGTCGATTGGAGGATTTTGAAATTTTGACGCACGCATGCGCGTCCGTTGTGACGCGTGCGCACGGAAATGGATCTGAAACTTGACCCTTGGCCTGAACTTGATGCATGTCAAATTTGATTATCTGAATGCATTGCATTGATGAGTTATTGATGACAACTGATTTTCATTGAGGATGTCATTGATGACGGCACGGATGACTGATGACAGTGAAAAGAAATTTGAGACAAGCTGATACCATGTCACATGATCGTTGAAAATTGCAAGATCATTGACTGAATCATTCTTGAGATATCGTGTCCACAAAATTCGGGGAGAAATAAAAATAAATCAAGATTCTGACGAAATTATTGGTGATCTGCCAGTTGCAATAAAGAGAAAAACCCATTACCTTAGAATTACTGTAATGTTTTGCTGATAATTGTGTGGTATTACATGTAGTTTCATAGCATAGATTGGTTAACAAAAGAAATATGAAAGACCAAATTTGTGGTTAATCCATGATACAGGGAAATAGTTACAGAAGTAAAAGCAGGAAATAAGTCCAGATGCAGGCGCAAACCTTGGTAGCAACCAGGTGGTATACCCCTAGGCATTAATACATGTACATGTAAGATGAGAGCATGCTAAATATATTTTGGTATAAAATTGGATTCACTGAGTCCAATACACAAATTTATTGGTCGAGCTAGGATTTGACAAAATATTGGGTGAGACGAAGTCGAGCCTAATATTTGTCAACTCCTAGCGAGACCAATAAATTTTGTATTGGATGAAAAAAAGAATCCAATTTAATCATTATTGTGTCTTCAACATTTTCCCACATCTGGCTACAAACTCCATACATAGTTCTAGGCAGGAGCGGAGATTTCATGTGATGAGAGTTGGGGGGGGGGGGGAATGAAAACCCTGAAGGCGAAATAAAAATACCCTTGCACGGGGTAAAAAACGCCCAGAGGATGGATACTTTCATTAAAAAGTGGAAAGTGTGATTTAAAAATCCCCTGCCCCTCTCATTAATACAGTTTAATAATCTATTTCAATCGTATTTATCTTTTGAATAGTCTCACAGATAACAACTAGAAAACGTCAATGACGTAGCGCTCATCCGGCATCTCCCAACATCATATATCCGAAATTTCATGTGGTACAATTTTATACTGGTCAAAAATTAAAATTTAATGTCCCGGGAGGAACATGAATATAAAAAAATTAGAGTGAGAAAAATATTAGTTTCATGCCCCGGAAGGGACATGAAAAAAAAAATAAATAATAAAAAAAAATAATAATAACTACATGAATTATATATGATTGTGCCCCCGGATCTGTTCTGGGGCTCTATACTGATTTTTGTTGTTGGAAAAAACACAGTTGAAGTGGAACCAAATTAAAAAGGTACTTGATATGAATCAGAACTGAAAT
>JZLH01S0465201.1:61477-72834 GCA_001188425.1 Eucidaris tribuloides | reverse complement strand
GTTTTATAAGTTGTAGGGTGCTTTGATGAAAAGGTTTTTATCATCTTGAATATCCCACCAATGATGTTTTGCTAGATATTGTGCTGCCTTTATGATTTTTTTTTTCTATTTCATTCTATTGAATATTATTAATAATGGGGGATGTCGTACATGTACAAAGATTGACTGAGGTCAAATGTTACAATTTAACTGCAAGTTTCTACTGAGGTTGGTAACTTTCCAACCATAAGCCCATTTGTAACCAAATTTGGTGGGTTGATGCCTCACAGGGACCTCAATGGTATTTTTGGGTCAAAGGTCATGTATGTATCACAAAGTTCAAGTGAGGTCAAATGTTAGAATTTACGTGCGACTTTCTACTAATGCTGGCAATTTTCTTACCATAAGCCCATTTGTAACCAGAAATGGATGGAAGATGCCTTACAGGGACCTCAATTTTATTTTGGGGTCATAGGTCATGTATGTATCTCATAGTTCAAATGAGGTCAAATGTTAAAATGTACCTGCAGGTTTCCTCTAATGCTGGTAATTTTCTTACCATAAGCCCATTTTTGACCAGATATAGATGGAAGATGCCTTACAGGGACCTCAATTTTATTTTGGGGTCATAGGTTATGTATGTATCTCAAAGTTCAAATGAGGTCAAATGTTACAATTTAACTGCAAGTTTCTACTGAGGTTGGTAACTTTCCAACCATAAGCCCATTTGTAACCAAATTTGGTCGGTTGAGCCTTACAGGGGCCTCAATGTTATTTCTTGGTCAAAGGCCAAATGAAGTCCAATGTTAAAATACACTTGAACCTGCAAGTTTTTATATGGTCGGTAACTTTGCAAGCATAAGCCCATTTGTAACCAAATTTGGTCGGTTGAGCCTTACAGGGGCCTCAATGTTATTTCGGGGTCAAAGGTCAAATGAAGTCCAATGTTAAAATAAATGTGAACCTGCAAGTTTTTATATGGTTGGTAACTTTGCAACCATTAGCTTGTTTGTAATCAAACTCATATGGTAGATTTCCCTATATAGGGACCCAAATATTATATTGGAGTCAAAGGTCACATAAATAGGTCAATAGTCAAATTAGGTCAAATGTGATTGCATGCAAACATTATGGCTATATTGCCTTGCTTTAATTCTGCAAACTGAATTAAATTTAAGGAGGAGAGGGAGAGCCAGGTTCTCCCAACTACAATTAATCACATAAAACTGCTTTAAAACGTAGATTTATGATTTTTGTTTATCAGTTACACCATCCAATCTTTAGTCTATAGGGATTCTCTTGAATGTTCATGTTATGTAATTCTGTTCGGAAATTTAGTGAAGTTCTGGCTCTAAAATGGGTGGTCATCGAAGTGCAATGTGGCGTATGATACTATGAAGTTAGATAGACAATACACCTCTGTTCTCAACCTGCTTATTATCATGGACTGTGTACTTTCAAAAACTTCAAAATGAGCCACAAGTTGCTCCAACTTGGGAGGGTCTTTTAATTGTCAAGTTGTCTTTCATGGAATTACATAACTCAAAATGAAAAAAAAAATATATATATAGTTTTCTACGATGATGTGATCTACATGTATTTAGAGTTTGAGAAAGGATGCAGAAGTGATAAAATCAACAAATATATTTAGATTAATTTTGTTTTTGGGAAATGTACCACATCTGTGTCAAATTGTTTTAAAGAATGTCTCGGTAATATAATAAGTCTGTTACTGTACACAATAACCAAATATTGTAGATTTCTTACTGTATCTTCATATCATACACAAATCATCTGGTATAACATTCTGTATTCTTCTTGCAGAGGGCTTGTAGGTTTTGTCAAACTTGTTTATTTTCTATCAAATCATGTCATAAATAACTCTGCGAATTACTGTAAGTGAAATGGTGATGATCATGGAAAGATGTCTCCTACAACATTTGTCATTTTATCCTAATGAATATTGTAAATACGAGTGGAAAGCTACTTCAGGAGACCTAACTCACAAATATATTTATATGTACATTTTAAAAAGTGGTGTAGTCCAGATGTACAATTTTGCCAGGATATTTTGTTAGTCATACATAACCATGTATTTTACTGCAATCAAGTTATTGACTGAGATTTAATGTGAAAGTATTATTGTTTGACATTTGTAAATATTCAACAAAGTTATCTAATCACTGGCATTGCAGTTGATAATCTAATGAATACCACAATAGACCATTTTCAGAATGTTTTCAAATGTTTATTTCCTCTTCTGTAGTGTAATCAAGGAGGTAATGGTGTAATCAGGGAGGTGTGAGAGAGATCTATTTCTTTCATCTGTATAAGCAGGGAGGTCTTCTCACCTCCCTGGTATAAGTGAGTATATTATTTTCAATACTGAAAATGCAACTTGCCTACATATTAAAGTCATTGCTATGTCTGGCAAGCCTTGCACAAGCTATCATGTCAAAGTATGCATAAAATTTGCATACATTATGAAACTGGTCTATTGTACAGTATTTGTGCACATTCTATACAATTTTAAATATATAAATATTTATATGGAAATGCAAGTGATGGGGGACAGATGTATATTGTATGTCTTAGAATACTTCATGAAGGCAAATAGATACATCATAATTGCTCAACTGTATGACTGAAAAGTTTCAGAAAATGGAAAATCAGCATATTTTATTTATGAAAGTACTTTGCAAGATTTCTTGTACATAACATGTATTCATAATCATTGTGAAACATAGAAGCAATCATATTTATGGACACAGGTTTGAGAAGTGTCAGATAAGGCAATTTACCACACTAATTAGCTTTTAGAGCGCTGCAGCTGTATTCTTAAGGGAGTCACCATGCCTATATCACTGTGTATTCAATTGTATGCCTGTCCAGTAACACGGAAAACAACCTCTAGAAATTTAAGTACTATGTATGCGTGTATTGAATATATACAACTCTGACATATTTTCTCTGTAGAGGGTATGCTTTTTTAGGTATTTTCAATATTGGATGTTGTTTACTCTGTAGTTAATTTACTTTGAGCAATCAGTTAGGTTTGAAAGAAATATTTCGATGAAATAGCTAGATTGTGTAGATAGCGTGTAATATATGACTTGTTGTTTGGGTGGTTCCAACTACATGTACTTTCTTGAATCTCACATTCTTACAATTGTATCATTCCATAGAAATTTAGACATTACAAATAAAATTCACAAAGAATAGTGTCTTACAAAGTACTGCACACACTGTGCCTTCAAACCAAACATGTTTTTACTTTGATTTGTAATAGAATAAGTTTAAATCAAATGTGCTAATGATTGAAAATGTGTCCATAGAACAAATATTTTGTAATTTCACTGCAAATTGATTGTATATTTTGCAAGAATATGAATCTATATGATAAAACTAATATCACTAATTTATTGATTTTTTTTATGCTTGTATATGTGTGTTTCAAATTAACTGAAAATAAGGTACTTACATGTATGTAGTTGTCTTTCTTAAGGTCTTACATTTACTTACTTCTTATTTACTTATAAGATAAGCTTTTAACTCATAGCCTTAGCTAAGTGGGGAGGGTGGGGTATACAGCAGCGTGTACCCCAGGGAAAGGGGGGGGGGGTTTGGGCAGGGGATTCGACTGTAGCCCAGGTTTTCATACATCCAGTGGCCAAAATGTGTGTGTGTGTGTGCATGTGCATTTGATTGTATATAATGTATGTGTGTGTGTGTGTGTGCATACATGTACTGTATGTATGTACATGTATGTGTGTGTGTGTGTGTGTGTGTGTGTGTGTGTGTGTGTGTGTGTGTGTGTGTGTGTGTGTGTGTGTGTGTGTATGTGTATGTGTATGTATGTATGTGTGTGAAATAACATACTGGAAGTTGATACTAACTAGTAATCTGCACAAGTCTATGATAGTACATGAACAAATATAACCAATTGTCGCTATTAATCCACTTAATAAACACTGTATTCAGATGATGTAGGTTTTGTGTACTGGCTGGCCAAGTATATATACTTTACTACCATCACATATCTTGATGCCTTATATCTTGATTTATGTATTCCATGTATGTACACATTTCTTGATTAATGAAACTACAGCAAAATTTCAGAATGTCAGTCTATCTTTCAGATGGTCTTTTTACATTGACTTGTGTGAATATCTAGTACTGCACAATTCTTGCACAAGGAATTGTAAACTAATATGGTCACATGGGAATATACTTCTTTCTACTACCGGTAGTCGTGAATTGTGAGATATGGAAATTAGGTAAGAAGTTTTTTCCAACACACTCTATTTGCTGTAGATGAAAGCTTTGGTAATGTTGATCTCAAGAAATAATATTTGGAAAAGTTTTGTATAACCGTGGACCAGTTCAGTATACCCATGGTATAACATACAGAAAGTCATTTAGAAACATAAAACTGTGCTATCTATGAAGGATTTATATGTAAGTTATCACACTCCACTTGGTAATATCAGTGGCATTGTTTTAGACTTGCTTCATTGTTAATATCATCAGAGTCATAGGAACACGTTAACTAAATTAACGTTAACAAATAATATTTGGAAAAGTTTTGTATACATGTAACTATTGACCAGTTCAGTATACCCATTAACATACAACAAGTCATCTAGAAACATAAAACTGTACTATCTATGAAGGATTTATATGTACGTTGTCACACTCCACTTGATAATATCAATGGTATTGTTTTAGACTTGCTTCATTGTAAATATTATCACAGTTATTGTGTGTGACAAGTACAGTATAATGACCGTTCCACGTCAATAAACATGGCTTGAGGGTGAGTATAATAAAGCAATAGTTTTGATTTTGCTGGTATATGTGAAGACTTGTGTATGGCCTTTGAAATCTACTTAGAGTGATGATCGATATCTATGCTGGTCTAATAGCATGATTAATAATTTCTCACAGGTGTCGTACATGAGAAGTAGACATTATTTGGCGTTTGTTTATACTTGTCATTGGATTTTACAAAGTTAAACTAGCAGAATTCACCAAGAAATTTGGAATATCGTATGTCATTAATCTGAAGTGTTAAATAGGATCTTATTCATGTATATTACACAGTTGTGCAAAATTTTAACTCAGTGTGTATTATAGAGAGTTGAAATGTATAATGGTGTGAATGATGATAATAATATATGACCATGGAGAAGAACCATATCTTTGTAAACACTGTACTGAATAAACATGTTATCCACCTTAAGACCGAGTTGTTGTCGAGGTTTGCTTTTGTTCTTCATATTCTTCTTTCATAATTTCATCATCTTTTTTCGTCTTTTACCCCATTTAATTCCTTCTTCTCTGCCTTGTACTTTCCCTCCTTTTCCTCCTTTTTGTCGTCCTCTTCTATTAAGTACAATCCACTATCAGGGTTATAGCTAGAAAGATTTCTGTGCCGGCCGTAGGAAGGAGTTACGCAAGCGGAGCGAGCAAAGTGAGTGTAGCGCTCCTGGGTTTCCACATAGAAAAAAATCATTTGGAAGCATTTATTTTACAAAATAAATCTTTGCTGAAATGTAATGATGTTAAAAGCTCAAAATACACAATTTATGTAGAGATTTAAAACATTTTACAGTAATTTTAAAGCTTTTCTGTGCCGGTCGGAGGACTAATAAATTCAGCTCAGTGCCGATCGGCTTCGGTTTGTGCCGGCTACTACCGACCAGCGCCGACTGCCGTAGCTATAACCCTGTCCACTATATACGAGTATCTTCATACTTTGTTGTGCATACATGTATGTACAGTGTGTTTGCAATGCTGTGGTGTTGTACGATAGTGATGATGATGATGTTTTGGGGATTTAGTCATGATTAGCTATTGTAACTAAGGGTGCTTGGTCACTACATTCCCTGGCCTTTTATTCTTTGAACACGTTAATGCTTTCTTGGGAAAATGTATCAAAAACAGCCCCTGAAAAGAGTTGAAATTCCAAATTTTCTCTAGTACTCGGCCACGATACCCCTTATATTGGTTGACTTTCTTGGGGAAATTGGTATAAAAATATCTCAAGTACCCCTTGTAAAGGGTTAAAAATCTAACACTTTTGTAGCACTGGTCGCTATGCTTCAATTATTATTCTTTGACCAATTTAAGAGACACACTTGCACACACACACACACACACACACACACACACACGCACGCACACTTATGCACACACACAAACAGATACACACACGTCACACATGCATATACACACACAAGCAAACATGCACACACAGACATAGGTTTGCAAAAGGTCCAACGTGGGGACATGGACATTTTATAATGAAAGTGGGGAAATGCAAGTGTCCCCACATATGCTGTGTGTAATCAGTCAACTTCCCTGCTTCAGATGCAAATGCTCACACAGATGATTTGTCATAGAATCTGGAGATTTCAGACATAATCCTTATCCATATATCAACAGAGGGCGACATTTGCATATAGAAAAAACATTTGAGATAGTTTTGCAAGGAAAGTTTCATTGTGTGTGTGTGTGTGTGTGTGTAACAGACAAATTTCCCCATATGGAAGGATTTACAAAGATACACACACACACACACAAACACAGACACACAGACACACGCACAAATGTAAAATATGAATAATACTCTACATATTCCTTATCAAGGACTTGTGACATTGATCACCCCTCATCACAAAAACAAGTTTGAAATGATTAATTTCAGATTCTAAATTTCAAAGCACAGAATCAACTTTGAAATGGGATTCTTCTTTCTTTACTTTAAAGCCACAGGCTAACAATGACCACAGTTTAAAAAATGTGATCTACATAATCCTCCATGCTCCAAATATCTTTGATTAGGTCTAAAAATGAAGCCCTGAAAAACATTGTATTTCAAAATGATTATTTAGTGCTTTAAAAAAGTGAAAATTGTAAGTTGACCCAATTCACCTGCCCATTTCCTCCCATGGACTTATTGTGTGTAGATCTTGGCTAATTTGTTCTCGGCCCGAGTACTAATTGTTTATTCATTCATATCTTGCCAGTGGCAGCATAAATTTCCAAACTTTTGTATTCTAGGGTGTTTATTTGTCCATTCAAACACTACTATGTAGCTCAGATAGCAAAGTTTGACAATTTTTTTTAAATTTGAAGCTACACAATGTCAGCCTGTGTCTTTAAGGTAATCCTTTGCAACAGATAACATTTCCACCCCAACCAACAAGTACAGTTTCCCATTATTACAGATTTTTTTTTTAATTTTCAGGACATCCAGGTATAACAAGAGCCATTACTTTTAATAATTTATAACTCTTTTTATGAAGAGAGCTAAATTTAGTATTTTCTGAATGATAAGCACTATTCTATTAAGACATTTCTGCGTAATTGTATCAAGTGTATTTGTAATGAAATCATTTTTGCAAGTCGTCCAAGATTGATAATTAATATTTTTGCTAAACTAAGTGCTTTATGAGCCACTTTGAAAATGCTACCGAAGGCAGACTCGGGTGGGGATTGAATCCACAACCATCTATTACTAGACAGATACTTGCCTGTCCAGTAATCAGGAGGTTTGTGGGTTCAATCCCCACATGAGTCTACCTGTGATAATCTTTTTTTCATGGCGGCTCACAAAGCACTTAGTTTTAGCGTTTATCCTGCATCAAGAAGCAAAAATATTAATTATTGTATTTTGTAATTGTTTGATGGGGCTCACCAAGAGATCCAGTAAAAAAAAAAAGAAGAAAAAAAACAAGATCTGTAAGGGCAGAATCATTCTTGCAATATAGTCCTCAAAAATACAAATGGGGATATTTTATACTAATTTCAGCATTTCCCCCTTTTATCTTGACAGAAACAGGAATTTGTTGAGTTCCAGGTTCGCAAGGAAACACACATTACTGCATCAGTTAGTAAAAGTGAAATCTTCAACAAGGTGTTGAATTTTATTTATGGTTGGTCATATTGGATCTGAAAACTGGTTAAATTCCCCCTCCCCTCCCTCTCCCCTAACATCCCATCTTCTCTCTCCTCCATTCCTCACTATCTGTTTCACACTGTCTCTCTCTCTTTCAACAGAATAATGGTCTAATAAACCAAAATTATACTTTTATGCATTTCAATTATCATTTATTAAAGTAACTCCAAGACAAATGAAAACCTCGGGGTATGGAAAAACTTGAGGCAGTCCTAACAAAAACACATCATAATAGCAAAACAGTATTTCATATTCTTAAATACATATTCAATAATT
The DNA here is from genome assembly GCA_001188425.1 of Eucidaris tribuloides. NCBI lineage: Eukaryota > Metazoa > Echinodermata > Echinoidea > Cidaroida > Cidaridae > Eucidaris > Eucidaris tribuloides. Next base: position 64,616 of record JZLH01S0465201.1, on the reverse strand, counting down.
CACCAATGATAATACGATAACTAGTCAGCCAGGGGTGATATTGAGACTCGTACATCCCTGTAGCATAGCTGATGTCAATGAGTATGATAATCACACTATTATGTACCTAGACTAAATAGTTTGTTTCTACTGCCCACATTAAACTCTAACTTAAACATTTTGAGAATTTTTTACATTCCACATTTAGGAATATTTGCGAATGTATCATCAACTTCATTTAAGCTATAACATTTTACACATGTATGTTGAAAAAAAGTGCATTGGTACAAAAATTTGGATAAATTGTATACCTTCTTAACAAAGTAATCTTTTACTGTTCATATTGGTAGAAATATACAACACTACACAAAAAGTAAGTCCCCCTTATTCAAAGTACCATAACTTTATTACCGACAGCAAAATTGTAGCACGAGCAATTTATGCATCGGTGTTCTTACAACTCATTGACTAAATCTCTGCTATAGAAATGCTGACTGATCCGGGTCATGTCATGCATGAGTGAGCATGCATTAAAGGCAAAATGTCACTTTTTCAAAAGTCACAAGAAGTCGTCTCTTATGCCCAAAATAATGGTAATAATGACATTTTTTGCTTATTTATAAAGTGTGCTTCACTCAACCATGGACATGCGTTACAAACCTCTCATGTGTCGCTTACAACATTGTTAAGATACATGTTGATTGAAAAATATCGGATTTCATTTTTTCTCGATAAATTTAATGATTTTACAATTTTCAAAATTCAGGAGGACGGACACTTTTAAATTGAGCTCACCTCTGGCGTAAAATTATGCAAAAGTGTCAGGTGAGGTGTAAGGGGGCTCAAACGATTAGATGATTAACTTAAATAGCCCCCTTAATCATTCACCAGAACAGAATATTGTTCAAAATTCCTGCATCAGAAATCCCCCCAAAATGACCCTTGTGACTTTGAAACAAGTGACTTTTTACCTTTTTGCTCAGTCATGCATGCCACTTCACGGATCGATCACATTTTCACACAGAAGTTAAGGCAATGATGGTCCAGAACACCCTTCCACTTATTTTGCCCTCAAAATTGTTTCGGTTAAAAAGCATACGGTATTTTGAATTTAAGGGACTTTATTTTTGTGTGTGTTTAATATACATTTTAACACGTGTAATGAGTACATATGTAAGACTAAAATTTTTACACCAAAACACTTTGGAATCACTTTGAAAGAGACTATTTTTTTAAAACAGGAATGATTATATTTGTGCAGTAAAACCAAAACATGTTCAACAGAAATTACACTATAATTATGGTACTTTAGCAAAACAGTATCCTGCACAGTTAATGTGCATATACTAGTAAATACCTGTCAACCGTCCCGATTTTTCCGTGGAAGTTCTGGTCTTATTATTGCACAGTTATTAGGCGGTACGGTAAAAAATAAAAATGGTTACATAATTTTTAAAAAATGAGATTAGAGTGTGAATGAGAAAATATATTTGAAACTGCTGAACCAAAAGATTTCTAATGAGAAAAAGCATGAATAAAACAAACCTTTTGTTCCGTCACTCACCAGTGAATGTAAACACGGCATTTCCATTACAATTTGGGCATTGCATTCAAATCACTTCAGTAACCAAGGCATTTGGTTCGGTAGTTTCATTTATTTTGGTCATTCACGTTCTATGCTTATTATAATCTACGTTTTTGTTGTTGAACGCACCGCCTAGTTACTGTTATAAGAACAGAACTGCCCTGGAAAAATCGGGACAGTTGGCAGGTATCAGGGACACTGTGGCTGATTGTACTGATGGGAGGTAGTGTGTAGTACTTTTTAAAATTTTTTTTTATTTACTCATTTATTTATTTATTTATTTATTTATTCATTCATTTATATATCATTTATGTTATTTATTCATTCATTTATATATCATTTATGTTATTTATTCATTCATTTATATATTTACAAATTGTCATTATTGACAAATATCTTTGGAAGATTTTACATTCAGGTTTTTCTTCAGGAGCTCAATATCCATGAAAATCAATGTGCAATAAATGATTTTTCTGAGTCTTCAGTAGTGTGTAAAATCTTATGAAGTTGAGAGGTTCCACACTAACAATGGTAAGACCTGTTCCTGCAGGAAGCCCTCAATATCATCCAAATTCCAAGTTCAGATACAGGTCCAGTTTACGACAGAAGGCAATCGTTTATGTAGATGATGATAATGAGTTCCATGATGACAATGGCAGGACCTGCTCCTTAGCACTTGGGTGCTGGGCTAAAAATCCGGGTGTGTTAACCAGGGACTGGACTGTTTTGGATTCATGTACATATACATAATCTTTTAAAAATGTGCCATTTTCTGTAAAACTCCAAATGCTATCAAGTCAAGACATTTTAACCCATTTAGTTGTTTCATTGTGTCTACATTTCACTGAAAATAACATTGGTAGGAATTTCAGTGACATTTATCATTCAAATAAAAAAGTGTAGAACTGATTATCTTCTTGGCGAACTGGTGCACCAATAGTACTTCATTGAGGTTACATGTGGGCAAGCCTTTGTGCCGTTAGCACCCAAAGTGTTAAGGAAGCCCTCAAGATTATCCCAAGTCTAGGTCCAGATACAGGTCCAGTTTTCATCAGAAAACAATCCCTTATGAGGATGATGATGATGTGTTCCATGATGACAATGGCAGGACCTGTTCCTTCAGGAAGCCCTCAAGGTCATCCAAGTCCAGGTCCAGATCCAGGAACTTGGCGATGATCTCCTGGCACTTCCTGTACTGACTGTCGGAGTTGGTGGAGTCCACACGGTGGACGGGCTTGTTCTGCTTCAACAACAAGGATACCTGGACAAGATAACAGGAGTGACAACAAGGGATTAATGTTTGGCTGACAGGCACTAGAATAAATTCTAGGGTCAACACATGTGTGCCCCCACTAATACATTTTATTGGTTGGAAGAAGTACATGCAAGGCATTTGTTTTCTCCAAAATGTACGATCATGCAGTATTAAATAATGTACATGAATTTGAGTTTGAAACAATAATAAGAATGTGACAAACAAGATTAATGCTCAATATTTTTGTCTTACCAAGCATATCCCCTACGTTTATGTCATTGGCTTTCTCTGTCCATTTTATGCGTTAACAAGTTTTTTTT
>JZLH01S0465201.1:38182-51432 GCA_001188425.1 Eucidaris tribuloides | reverse complement strand
TTCCCACCTCAAAGCTATAGAAAGTTATTGTGTGTACAACTGTACAACATAGCACAGTGCCAGTCATGGAAAGTTCATTGACCTGTGACCTTTGACCTTATTCAAATTCGACTCATCTTCGAACTTGACCTGTGCCTTCAAGAGATGGACCTATGGTATGAATTTGGTGATCCCACCTCGAAGCTATAGAAAGTTATTGTGTGTACAACACAATTGTTGACGCCGACGACGACGCCGCCGACACCGCCGACACCTACACCGGAAATAGTGATACCTATGTCTCGCTCCGCTATGCAGGCGAGACAAAAATAGAGAAAATTAACTTTTTGAAAATTTTACTATACAGTCGTGTAGTTTACATCCGGCTCTATGCGCATGCAAATTTTCGCGGCGATCGCGCAATCGGCGGTCGAGATCTGAAGGGGGGGTCAAATTGACCCCCCCCCCCCAGTAAAAACCTGGTTTGAAATAGCCCAGTTAAAATAGGGTTAAAAAGGGCACAAAAATCTTCCAAGGCCAATGACAAGGGCATCAAGATCAGTCACAAGGCCACCAAAGGCCATGGCCCTCGATGGCCTTTGGTGGCCTTCGATTGATCTTAGCCCTGAGAATGGGATGGACATGTTGTGATTGCCGTAAATGCGGAGGCAGATTTTTAATGCTACGTTTGCATTATGTTTCTACTGGACACGGCAGCCCAGTTTGGCCAAAATGTATTTTGTTGTGGGATCTTGGTCATTTGTTTAGACAGTTTAAAAATCTGGCCAAACAAATGTGATTCCCCTGGCCACTAAAAACATAATGTAAACGCAGCATGAACTGTCCAAAATTGCCATGGCTCTCACAGATGCCGTGATAGACCATGAGAAAACTTATCAAGACCCAACAAATCTTGAATATGGATTTTAAAAATGGCCAAAATCCCATGGCAAAATATGTTTGGGCTTAATGGGTCTGCTGTGGACACCGGGATCGGGAACATAATGTAAACATAACAATAATTGAGTCAAAACCCATTACGCTGATCCACAGTTGTGGTTTCTTACCAATCCAATTCAGCAGCACAGTCCATGACAGCATAGAAGACCTGGGATCTCTCCAGGATGTCATTCTGTAGATGATGCATGATTTGAGTCTCGTGGTCTGTGATCTCACACTGGGTGTCACCTAGCTTGATGTCCAGCTCTGAAATTACAAGAAAATATCAATGATAGTTAAAATAAGAAGAAGAAGAAGAGGAAGAAGAAGAAGAAGAAGAAGAAGAAGAAGAAGAAGAAGAAGAAGGCATTATATAGTGCATTTTCCATAATAAACGTTCAAATGCACTCAATCGAACAGATAAAATTTGAGTTGTTGTTTGAAGGGGCTGAAGGAATGCTGATTTCTGAGAAATTGATGTAGTCACATTTCAGAGTTGATTATGCTCTTTCACCACACGTAGAGAGCATCTTGACTGATGGATGCACTAGCATGGTGCCTTGTGAAAGCGGATAGATGACCTGGATGGTTGGGTGATTGTAATGAGTTCAGATAAGTAATGAGGAACTAAACTATGGATGCACCTGAAGGTGAGGAGTATTTTGAAGAGAACTTTGGATCTAATTATTAGCTAGTGTAGAATTGTGACAAAATTGAAGTGAACTTGTAGAAAGCTTGGCTGTCACATTTTGGATTCATTAGATGGACTAATACGGGATAATCAACCCATGGCATTTAGTCCTACATGTATTTTATCATTTTCAAAACATATGAATAAGATTTCCTGTAATAACCATAACCTGATGATGTATTAATATACACATTTTATAAGTAAAGAATTATTCATCTAATTAGTCATTTTACTTAATTTGTTTATTTTACCCTTTTCACCAGTAGGCCTACTGCCCCCCCGACGAAAAGGGCATAAACTGACATTTTGGTGTTTTGGAGATTATTGCAGCAAAATGATATTGTTGTTTCAACACGAAGCCCTATTCGTGTCCTTTCAAGTGGATTATGAAACAAAGGGACACCTAATTATTTTTTTTTGTTCTGCATGTTTAACATGATGTACTGAGTCCCCTACACTATACAACTCAATTTTGAAAAAATGTCAGTCATGCCCTTTTGTCAGTGGGGGGGGGGGGGGCAGTATAACACTCATGTTTACAACCTACACAAACACCAATAGCTTCATCTGATGATTTATCTAATCCTAAGATAAAATTTTATCTTTATAATCTATTCTTACAATTTTACAGCAAGGTAAATCTTCCCAACTCTTTCAGTGCTGTTGTCAGAATAACACATGCAAAATTAATGGAGTTTTATTACAGTGGTACTTAGGAGGTTAAATGCTTTTACAACTCCATCTCCAAGACCACCTTACCTCTAGTGCTTGCGCTCTTGTAGTGGACCACATTGTTGGACATAAACTATAACGCAAAAAAAATATTTGAGAAAGATAAAAACAAAGGTAAAAAAACAAACCCTAGAAATATCACTGAAGGTGATTAACATTGCACATCCTATCAGGACGGAGTAATGTAAGGAAATTTTCCTGATTTATCACCAAAATATACAGTTAAGGAAACAGACTTTCCGACACATTAAAAAATGTGTCTTGCACATCTTCACTTTAAGATCAATGTAAGTGCTAAATTTCATGAGAAATACTCCAAAAATGAATAAGCAGTTTGATCAGCAAGATTTGCAACAGATCCACAGCATGACCAAATACAACATCATCAAATATCAATCAATGAACTTAAGACGCAATTCATTACATACACTAAAATGTTATCAATATGTCAATTACTAAGCAAGCGTACACACAGAAAATCCTGAAAAATTGCACTTCAATCAATTATTGAATGCTTAAAAAACGTGAATATGTATTAACCCGTTGCCTACGAGATTCTGAAAATCCCATAGAGTTAACACAGGACACATCCGGTTCCCGTAGCCAACGGGTTAAGGACCAATTTTACCATACACATTTTGCCCTATAGAGGGCAGCGTCAGAATAAAACATTGTGGGCACAATTATGACGGCAATATTCATTCACGGATACCATGATTAGAGCACAACTTTCAAAACTGTGGTATTCTTCGTTGTTAATTTATCCTTTTCAACATTAATACAGTGATATCATAGTGTTCTACAAAGTTGTACTTTTTTTTTAAATCAAGTGTCGACAATGCTTAACAATGTCTTTAACCATCTCTCCTGACGAAGAAACTTACCATGAACTGAAGTCCAGGAATGTTGAAATCTTGCGCTTGTTTCATTCTAGGAGTGCATGGTATTGCCAGAAGATAGCCAAGCTACAGTAGGTAAATATAAAACAGAGAAATACTGGCTCAGCTGTTGCTTTCTACTAAACACAACAAAAAAAGTAACTACCCCCCTTTTCAACATACCATAACTTTTTAACAAAACAAGTTTGTACAAAATAATTTGGCAAGAGTGTTCCTACACTCATTGACTAACTTCTGTGTGAAAATGTGATTGGTCCGTTTGGGTCATGCATGAATGAGCATGCATTAAAGGTGAAAATGCCACTTTTCAAAAGTCACATGAGTCATCTCTTATGCCAAAATAATGGTAAATAATGACATTTTTTCCTTTATTTATAAAGTGTGCTCACTCAACCATATCATGCTTACAACCTCTTATGTTTGTACAACACGTAAAGATACATTTTGCCGAAAATATTCGGATTTAATTTTTTTTGCGTAAACTTAATGGATTTTACAATTTCAAAATCGAAAAGGTGGAAATTTTTAAATTACCCTCACCGAAGCGTAAAATATGCAAAGAGTGCCAAAGGGCGTATGAGAGGATCAAACGATAGATGATTAACATAAATAGCAATTAATCATTCACCAGAAACAAAATTTGTCAAATCCTGCATCAAAAACCCCCCAAAATGACCCTTGTGACTTTTGAAAAGTGACTTTTTGTCTTTAATATGTGCTCACTCATGCATGACTCGACGGATCAACCACATTTTCTCACAGAATTTAGTCAATTAGTGCAGGAACATCCTTGCCATATTATTGTGCTCAACACCGTTCTTTTTTAAAGTTATAGTATTTTGAAAAAGGGGATAGTTACTTTTTTGTTGTGTTTATAATGCTGTCTAGGATACACCATTACCAACCCCTACAGACTTATCGCATATGACATAATTTACGGTTTACTCCTACAGAACCACCAAACTCATAGATGGATAACCCATACAACATTCTCTCATTTTCAAGGAAAAATATAATTTTTAAATTTCCTTTTAATAGTGAAAATTTCTCTTTACAAAAAGGTGTCAAAAATTAGGTTTCCAATACCTGACAATTCATTTTTAAATGTCTCCTTTTTCAAAATTTTGTGACAACCCTATCACAATCGCCAGAACAACAAAAATATGTGAGTATGCATGTGTTATTCATGTAATGATGTGTGTGTGTTTGTGAGATTTTGCATGAGTAATCTCTGTGCCTGCATGACCACAATCTTCAACCCTCCACCCCCTCGTTGCTGAAAGAAATATACACCATTGCATGTATCTACAAATAGTGTTCCTTCTGCATTTCTCCATCTTACCTGGGGTACATAGATGATGTTGCATTCCTGTATCTCCTCACTGAGTCGATTCAGCTCTTCCCTTGCCACCTTGGTCATCAAGTCTGGCAATCTACTGTATGTCCTTTTCCCTGATGGAAACGATGAAATAGGGTACTTAGTAATTTAGGAATGTATAAAGGGTAATGTACTAAAACACATGCTTATTTCTGAATTGTGAATTGTGATGTAACTCCTGATGAGCTGGAAAAGTTTAAGTTCTATGTTGAAGTGAAGTGTACAAAATGACTGCAGCCCTTCAGAAGAAAAAACCCCCAAAACTCGCCCAGAGACGCAATTCCAGGGAGACCCCCCCCCCCCAAAGATACACCTTGAGATGTTCTCTCCAGAGTAAATTAGATTTTCACATTTAACTCCAGAGAGTTCTGGGGGAGTTGTTCTCCCATATTTGTAGCTTTTATTTAGTGATTTGGGGCAAAATGCCTGATTTCACACATAAATTATGCATAAATTGTATCAGAAATAAAACTTAATTTTAAAGAAAAAATCAACAACAATTCAATTTGGTAGATTATATTACAGGAATCATGCATGCCAATTTTCACTGTGATCAACAGCAAAATCCTGGGGGGGGGGGGGGTGCTGAGGGCCTAGAATACCCCTCTTCCCTCGGGTCATGTCATCTCCCAAAATAGCCCCGCCTAGTTAGGGTTGATTGTCTCTATTTATTCTTAAATTTTTATTAAGTATTGTAATGTTTTGTCCATACTACATTTGGATACACTTTGAAGTTCTTCGTAAACCAAAACCATGCACTTAAATTTGCCTCATACACTAATACTTACTACGATCCAACTCTTCATCCACATTTGGCTTCACAACAAAGCGATTCTGTGCGATGGATTCGTCAAAGTCAATCTGGGAGAAAAAAGAATTATAAGGTAACTCTGTCACTCTTGCTTCAACAAGAAAACTGACATTTTTTCTGCACTTCTCCGAGTCAAATCATGAAGTCACAGAAGAAGTTATGCAAAGAGACATTGTTTTTGCTTGTTAAAGTGGAATGAAATCTTCCTGAATTCAGAGAATACAGAACAATATGAGAAGGAAATTAGTGAAAGTTTGAATAAATTTGGTTGAACAGTTCATGATTGTTCAAAGTTTATTAATCTTTGTTATGGAGGATTCTTAAATTGGCAACCCTACTAGCTTTTTAGATGAAAGTGTGGAGAACTACCCAATGGTTTTGTACACAATTGTTCAGGTATTCTCATTTTTTAATCATATATCCGATTTGCTCTCACTTGTGCAAGTATGTCCCAGCAAAGATGATTTTTGATATTACTTTCTCAAATGACACATCAGAAAACTTCAAATTCATGAAAATTTGTGTACAAATAAAATGGGAAGTTCACCACACTTTCATTTACAAGTTAGGTAGAGTTGCCAATTTAAGGATTCTCCATAACAAGGATTAAATAAACTTTGAACAATCATAACTCTTGAAACGTTCAACCAAATTTGCTCAAACTTTCACTATTTTCCCTCTTGTATTGTTCTGTAATCTCTGAATTCAGGAAGATGTCTGGGTTTCATTCCCCCTTAACTACCCATTAGATTCAGTGAGCAACCTTTAAACCTACAAGGGCTGAGAGGAGGGAGGAAGATTACTCAAGTTGTTGTTGTTGTTGTTTTTACGGGGGTGTGATGTCGAGACCTTGAACCCCTAAACCATTTTTACAGGCAAATTTTAAGAAAAAGGGTACCCATGGTTAACTATTTCTAGCAGAACGTACATACGTTTATGGATTACTTGTGAAAAAGCAGCCCATTTGTTTGTTATGAAATGTGCTATATACACGTAAATAGAAGTTATTATTATTGTTATTATCATTTGGGCAGCACATCCCCGTATAGTGTATATATGGAAATACTGTTACACTCCCCCTTCCCCCTCCCCTGATCAGAATCTGCCTACTCTAAACAGTTTTGTTGTCATTGTACTATTTCATGAAAATTCTCTTTGAAGTCTTACCCATCTTTTGGGAGCAAATTTGTGACAAGCAGACGTTCATTGTGACTTTGAAAAATCTTAAAAGATAATGCTTCATGATGTATAGAAAGACAGGCAGATAGATATATAGATAGATAGATAGATAGATAGATAGATAGATAGATAGATAGATAGATAGATAGATAGATAGATAGATAGAAAGATAGATAGAAAGATAGATAGATAGATAGATAGATAGATAGATAGATAGATAAATCAATAGATGGATAGACAGACTACAATTTAAATTTATAAAGCGCAACATATTGAATGTTAGATATTTTCTCTCAGCTTTGGCTGATGGCTTAAGCTAGCATGATGGAGATCATGGCCGTGAAGCACTCAAATCTAAAACAGCAGACAAGAGGATAATAACATATCTTCCAACATTGAAAATCATCTGGTTTTTTTTTTTCGCGGGGGGGGGGGGCGCAACCGGTAACACTGAAAGGTTTTTTTCCAAAATGCAAATTTTAGGAAATGGATTTTGTTAAATAAAGCAATTTCTCTGCAAATTGATAAAGTTCCCAAAAAAAAAGGTCAATGAATTCGAAGAAAAACATACATACTTCAATCATGTTTCTTACCTCAAATTTGACACATAAAATGTCTGGCCTTTTAAAATCTCCAAGTCAGTCTTTTGGCTCAGCCCTAACTGACTACTTTCACACATTAGGCAAAAATTACGATGCATCTTATATTCTTTCAGTGGCGTTAGATCACATATGTGATCTTACATACACAAACGCATCATAAGTGCTGAAAAATAGGAAATTTGCATTTTTCGTACTGATCTTAAAAAAGAGTCTAAAGCTTGCAAAAAAAAATGATGTGTATTTTCTAAGATGAACTGAGGCAAACCATTTAAAAACCCTGCTTAAAGTTTGGACTAATCACGTAACAATTAAAGGAAAGCCGGAGAAACACGGCTGCAAAACGGAAGGCTTGACAAAGTTCTTATCAGAAAGCGCGGTAAAACTAGTCACTTCACAACTGAAATTGTGATTATAAAATGCTTTTTACTCCTTACAATTATCATCAATTTAGTTCATAAAAATCATCTTGGTAGTGATACCAAATTATCATTAGGGGACTTAAAGAGTTGAAAAACAATGCGATTTTAATTCGGAGACTACACTTTAGGTTTACTCCGCGAGTGAAGATCAAATTCGCTAGAACATTTCAAGCTCCTGCAAAAACATTGTCAAAGTTAAATTCAGAGAAATCATACTCTTGAGTCACCTCTGGTCTTCAAACTTTGACAGATAACAGAATATAGTAAGCACTCTTCAGGACAATATAGAATCCTAAAATCAAACACTAATCGACTATTTATGCTTTCCATTAACGAAAACTTCAATTTGCGACTTATTGATCGATATTGGTGACAAGTCACAAAACCCAGAAAGAGGCTACACTTGCTTGGCACAGTGTTTTATGTCATCCTCATGATAAATATGCATTTCATCTAAAAAAACTCTTTAATATCATAATGTAAAGTGTTAAAGATTATAAAAGCTATGAAAGATGCTACGGTCTATACTGCTCCCCCCCCCTCTGACAAAAAGGGCATAACTGACATTTGGTGTTTGGAATTTAGAGCAAAATATATTTTTGTTCAACACAGTTAAAGCTCTATTCATTCCTTTTTACAAGCAGATTATGAAAACACAGGGACACTTTCTAATTAATATTTTTTGTTCTGCATATTTAAGCATGATGCTACTGAGTCTCCACATTAAACTCAGTATTTGAAAAAAAAAAGTCAGTTATCTTTTGCCATGGGGGGGGGGAGCGCGAGTATAGTATTCACTCATAGAAGGGTTAACAAGAGCTGAATTGATCAGACAAGTGAACGAAAATTAAATTTACCCTTTGTAATAGATCTGAACGACTGCCTCTGGCTCGACATATTTTGCCACTGATTCTTAATGCCGTTGTAAGGCAGTCTGTATCACACCCGACTAAGTCTAACTGTATTAAAGCATTTCAAGTCAAAAAATAATAAAAGTTACATTAAAACTTAAAATAAAGTGTTTACAAAAAGCAAAACAATGTATTGGTGTACAGTTATTACTGTATATACAACACAAGATTTTGTTTTAAATTTGCTAGTTTATCTATTCTTGATATAGAATAGGAGAACACTAATCAGCTTCATATGACAATTTCTTCACCCGTGAACGACGAGTGACGAGATATCTCTCACGAAGTCATATGGGAAATGGTTTAAAAGCAAAAACAAATCATCTCCAAGGTTATACTCTTGTTCAGATTCCAAATTTCTCTCCTCTCTCTGTAAAGTCTCCTAAGCTTCCATCCAGGTTGTATCTGAAGTCAAATGAATGTTCTGGAATTTGACATTAGTTACTTTTACATACATGTATTCTATGTAGATAGGTCAATAGGCTGCAATATGACAAAGTACTGATACTGTTGAATTGCTAGTTTGATAGAGGGTGCTTGATATTTTTCTAATAATTTGGGTAGATTAGATATTTGTTAGTTTTTTTTATCAAGAATTAATGATTGTCATTGTTGTTGTGGTTAAGTATATTTTTCCTTTTTTTAATTTCCCTTTTATAATTTTTTGGCACAGTTTTATTGTGTTTTGGCTTGCTAATCTTATACATCAGCATCGCTTTGTAAAAGATTTTTGCCATCTGTGATGGAAGCGTTGTGCGTGCTGCATTGTTTGAGAAATACCTAAAAGGACGCCAATAGGGGGGAGAGAAAGAAAATTGTATAACACTTATGTCTTGCTAGTCAACAAGGTATACTGAATTTAACAATGAATATGGTCTACTGAATTATCAATGAATATAATGTTCATTAATTGAATGTTTATCCAAGTATTCTACTATACTATTTCTTCTATACTACTAACTAATACTTACTACCAACCCACCACAATATTATTCTCTTGCTACTTCTAATATGTACTCACTATAACTACTATCAAAACAATACTATTTTATTACTAACTATACTAAACTACGTACATTACAATACCTACTAGCCAAACTATAGTACTACTTCTACTACTATTATTCTACTACCTACGACAACACTTATATAATATAATATCTATCTCATGATACTCATACCTACTATCCACCACGCACGACTAACCACTAACTACTACCACTAATACTATTTCACCACTACCGACCGCCATCATCAACTACACTTATCATGTCTACTAACAATACTGTCTCTCCCTAAGCACATTTTGATGTTCTTGAGGATCTTGGAGGAGGGTGCATCTCATTCCGTGGATTGAGGAAAACTACGGCTTCTTGAGTTGTGAAGAAAAGCAAGGTTAGACTGGTCTCAGGAGCACAATCTGAACAAATCAAAAATTAAAAGGAGAATTTAACATTAAAATCACGAAATAGTCAAAATGAACAACAGAGGAGGCAGGATAATCTCACCAACTAAGGCGTTGAGGATCTATGGGAAATGCAATGTTAAGTTCGAAATCAAACTGTCTTCAAGTGCGTTAACACTCACGAAGACACAACACTTGAACGGATTTTGAACTGAGGTTCTTCTCTGTAGCTTTACCACACAGGGCCATATGTCTCACATTCCGTTATCCATGTTTTATGAATGAACAATTTCAAAAGTACCCCTCACATGTTCTTTTTAGTCGAGACCCCATTTCTCCCCATACTTATTTTTAACTAAAATTTAATAATATGATTCACACAATAATTATGATTTATTTGAAATGTGCTAAAGATTTTATTCACACCTTAGGGGTAGCATCAGTTGATGAATATTATAATAAATCCATACCCGGTAAGTAAAAAGGCAACATGGAATTGCTGTTATTAATGCTTTTTTGCGAGCAGCATGAGGCAATCATCTTAATATTATTGCTATAAGCAAGATGCATTTCAATAAACTGTGTAACACGTTTTGTGTCTAAACATTCCAGCGTGAAATAAACACGCAGGGGACAGGCGATTTAGCCTTGGCAAAGAAATTCCACCCCTAGAAATCCCATTGCCGTTCAGAAATCGCCTCCAGATTTTGTGTAAAATTTCAAACCTTTTTTTTAAAATAATGGTATTGAGACAAAATGAATTAAATGGTTCTTTATTGGAATGAAGCCTGCTATACAACTCAGTAATCTTTCATTGCAAGTATCTTCAATTCATGGCAATGAAAAAGATAAGGCCCAGTGGGAGAAACAATACCCCCCAAAATCAAAATCAGCCCCAAGGCTCTGATAAAATCGCCACTTTGAAAAATAAAAATTATTCCTATCTTGACACATTCATCCCATAGACTATCGTTTGAGATATATATAATTTATCTCCAGGTTTAAAATAAACTTGTGGGAGTTCACAGTTGGGGTGGGGGGAGGGGGTATGGAGGGGGGGGTTGAACAATACCGTCTAGAAGCATGAGACATAGAATACTCAATTCAAGTCTTCCTCGAAGGGGGAGGGAAGTACATTAATCGAACGTACGATATCACTTTTAACCAGGGGGTAGGATTCCCGAGTAACGATCAATGCCAGGAGATTAGCTCTAATCCAATGTTGTCCTCATTAACATGTGTGCATTCTGCTATCAACGCCATCTTCGATTATCCTAGCAACTTTTATTAATTTTCACCAATTACTCGGGTAATACTACTTTGTAGGATGTGTAAATGCATGCAGCATGCACAGATTCTGATAATATGAATGCCACACACCGAATCATAAGAAAATATCATAATCAGTCCATAATCTTTTCAGAACCTCTTCGCTTTCCATTTCTCTCTTTTCATTTATATATTTTTTATTTTTTTTTTGGGGGGGGGGGGGTCGGGGTGGTTGAAACATAGTTTCTGTAATCAAGTTATTGATTTAATTCTGCCTGATTTTTACAGACAAAATGAATCATACGCCTAATAAGAGAGCTAAGTCTACAGTTAAAATCAATGGTTATTATATAAGAAATAAATAAGAGGAAATCAAACTCATAGCAAATTTTAATGGCATATCAAGTTTTTAGTGTTAAATTTTATTTCATGTACATAACAATTTACACACGAGTGCGGACTGACTGGGTTGTCATTAAGACATTAAGTGGTCGACTGATAGCACCAGGCTCGGGAATACAGACATATAATCAATGATTTAATTTTAGGAGATGTCTTTATAACACCGTTTTTTTTTCTCTTTGTAAAGATTTTCTATCCTCACCTCATGCAAACAATGAAAATTTATTTCTTATTCAATATTTTCTTACATAAGCTTTTTTCCAAAGCGATATGAACATTATAAAGAATAATGCTACTAATGAAATATACTCCACTGATTGTATTTTTATCCATAACTTTTTAATCTCGCAAAAGTAATGAACATTATAATTAATCATGCGAAGTGCACCATTGATTTGTCTTGAAATGAGATAATAATGTTTTCTGAAGCACTTTTGTCTTTATTTTTTTTTGATGGGGGGGGGGTAATAAAAAAAGTTGTAGCAAGCATTTGCTTTGATTTCATCGATTCATAACGTACATTTCAATTAAGACTGTATAATTGTAAGAATTTATATCAAACACAGCGACCAAACAAAAAGAAAGTTACTGAAATTTTATTAATACATTGTCAGACTTTTTGATTACACGTCGTAAACTAACACAACAAAATGCGAATTCATGAACATAACTTTTGATTAACTAAAGATACAGAGAAATGAGATATAAACTGTAATAACACTAAAAAACTACTAAAAAATACCAGTCAATAAATTCAAAATCAGAAGATAATGATTTCCTCAAAATAACAGAAATGTCCAATGAATTCAACTGTTCTAGCAAAGTAATGCCACCTCATTAACCTACTACATAACTGACGGCGAGTACGCGTTATAACCCTAAAATGACGAATGATATGATCAATGAAAACATAAGATACATGTATCAACATTACAATATTGTTGTATTAGATAGAGGCGCAATATGCTCAAATTTTCCAGCAGTGCGGAAATTCACGAACTTCCTAGCACCAAGCACAAGCTGTGACTACAGCAAAAGTGATACAAACAACACTAGAGACTGCTTCTTGGTTATAGTCTAAAAAGCAAAACAAGTAATTAATTTCTTACAAGAAAAAAATCTCTCTACAAAGATTCAAATTCCTTAATTTGAAATACATAATTTAGAGTTTTTCTCAAATCGCGAGCTGTATTACTATCAGCATGAAAAATAATTAATTAATTATTAGGTATTTATTTACTTGACTCAATGATTATATCAAGTACCGCTAATTTAGTTTGACACTGTTCAAAACTCATTGGCCGAACATATTCATTCACATTACAAATAGTCATCTACAAACACTGGTATAAGTAAATTCTAAGAAAAGCATATTTTGACTTTATTGTATTATCCCAGTCAAGTGTTACACTTCAAATCATCATTTTGTCATGTGTTCATAATCAATTCAGCAATACATGTATTCCCTTTGAATTACTGATCAAAATTAATAATCCTATTGCAGGACATTCTGCAAAGTTTCAATTTATAATTACCACATTAGGCCAGTGACTTATTATTATTTTCCCTCAATTTAGCTTTCATTGGAAAAAAACACACAAAAAAACTAGAGAAGTTGTTGACTCTGTTGCGTC
>JZLH01S0465201.1:17533-37381 GCA_001188425.1 Eucidaris tribuloides | reverse complement strand
TCAAATTTTGACACATAAGAATGCGTGGCCTTTTGTAAAATCTCCAAGTCAGCTTTTCCAGCCTAACTTGACTACTTCACACATTAGGGCAAAAATTACGATTGCATCTTATCATTCCTTTCATGGCGTTAGATCACATATGTGACCTGTCATCACAAAACGCATCATAAGTCGGAAAAATAGGAAATTGCATTTTTCGTACTGTCTTAAAATAGAGACCCTAAGCTTTCAAATGATGTATAATTTTTCTAGGATGAACGAAGCAAACCCATTTAAAACCCTGCTTACAAGTTTGGACTATCACGTAAGCCATTATCAGGAAAGCGGAGAAACACGGCTGCAAAACGGAAGGCCTTTGACAACAGTTTCATAGAAAGCGCGGTAAAACTAGTCACTTTCAAAATGAGAATTGTTGATTAGTAAATGCTTTTTAGCTCTTACAATTATCATCAATTTTAGTTCATAAAATCAGCTTTGTAGTGATACCAATATTATCATAGGGGGACTTAAAGATGTTGAAAAACAAGCATTTATATTCGGAGATACACTTTGGTTACTCTCGCGATGTGAAGATCAAATTCGGCCAAATTTTCAAGCTCCTGCAAAAACATGGTCAAAGTTCAATTCCAGAGAAATCATACTTCTGAATCACCTCTGGTCTTCAACTTTGGACAGATAACAGAATAGTGTACGCACCTTCAGAAAATATCAGAATCCCAAAATCAACCTAACTCGACTATTTACTGCATTTACACGAAAACTTCCATTGCGACTTATTGATCGATATGTGGTGACAAGTCACAAATACCCAGTAAAACGAGGCTACACTTAGCCTTTGCACAGTGTTTATGTCCATCTCAAAGATGAAAACTATGATTTCCATCTAACAAAACTCTTAATATCATATGTAAATGTAGAAGATTATAAAAGCTATGAAAGATAGCTACGGTCTATACTGCCCCTCCCCCCCCCCCCCACTGACAAAAGGGCATAACTGACATTTTGGTGTTTTGGAGATATTGAGCAAAATGTATTTTGTTCAACACGTAAAGCTCTATTCAGTGTCCTTTTTACAAGCAGATTATGAAACAAAGGGACACTTCTAATTAATATTTTTTTGTTCTGCATATTTAACATGATGTACTGAGTCCCACCATATAACTCAATTTTGAAAAAAAAAGTCAGTTATGCCCTTTTGCCATGGGGGGGGGGGCGCAGTATAGTTTCACTCATAGAAGGGGTTAACAAGGCTGAAATTGATCAAAAGTGACGAAAATTAAATTTACCTTTGTAAAGATCTGAACCGACTGCCTCTGGCTGCGACATATTTCACTGATGCTAATGGCATTGTAGGCAGTCTGTAGTCAACACACAAGACAAGTTAACTTGTATTAAAGCATTTCAAGGTCAAAAATAATTAAAAGTTACAAACTTAAAATAAAGAAGTGTATCAAAAAAGCAAAAGCAAATGTATTGGTGTAACAGTTATTTACTGTAAGTACAACACAAGATTTTTGTTTTAAATTTCTAGTTTTATCTATTTCTTGAATTACGAATGGAGAACACAATTCACTTCATACAACTGCATCTTCACCCGTTGAAGACGAGTGACGAGATATCTCGTCACGAGGTCTATGGGAAATGCGTGTTAAAGCAAAAACAAATCATCTCCAACGGGTTAATCTCTTGTTCAGATTTCAAAATTTCTCTCCTCTCTCTGTTAAAGTCCTCCCTAAGCCTTCATCCAGGTCTGTATCTGAAGTCAAATGAATGTATCTGGAATTTGACATTAGTTACCTTTTAACATACATGTAGTTCTATGTAGGATAGGCTGCAATAGGCTGCAATATGACAAAAGGACTGGGATACCTGTTGAGTGCTAGTTTGAAGAGTTTGTTGCTTTGATAATTAATCATATAATGGGGAGATAAATATTGTACTTTATCAAGAAATTAAGATGCAGTTGTGTGGTTAAGTATATTTTCCTTTATTTCTATTATTTTGGCACCAGTTTTTATTGTGTTTGGCTGCTTAACTTTACACATCACCTTGTAAAGAGCTTGCCAGTCTGTGATGGAAGCTTGTGCCTGCTGCATCTGTTTGAAAATACGCTAAAAGACGACAAGTAAAGAGAAAGAAAATGTATAAACAACTAATGTACTTAGCTAGTCACCAACAAGGTATACTGAATTTACAATGAATATTGGTCTACTGAATTAACAATGAATATAATGTCCATTAATTGAATGTTTATCCAAGTAAATGCTACTACTACTATTTCTTCTATTACTACTAACTAATACTTACTACCAACCCACCACAATTATTAATTTCTTGCTACTTCTAAGTATGTACTACTATAACATACTATCAAAACAATACTATTTATTACTACTATAGCTACAACATACGTACATTACCAATACCTGGACTAGCCAACTAGCTAGTACTACTTCTACTACTATTATTCTACTACCTACGACAACACTTATATAATATAATATCTATCTCATGATACTCATACCTACTATCCACCACGCACGACTAACCACTACCACTACTACTACTACTACTACTACTTCCACCACTACCACCATCACTACCACTACCACTATCATTACTACTACCACAACTACTTCTCTCCCCTACCGGCACATTTTTGATGTTCTTGAGGCAGTCTTGGAGGGAGGCGGTGACCTCTCCATTCCGTGGGTTGAGGAAAAATGCTACGGCTTCTTGACGTTGGTGAAGAAGAGCAAGGTTTCGACTGGGTCTCAGGAGCCACAATCTGAACAAATCAAAATTTAAAAGTGAGATTTAACATTAAAAGTCACAGAAATAGTCAAAATGAAAACAACAGACAGGATATCTCACCACTAGCGTTGAGGTCTATGGGAAATGCATGTTAAGCAAAATCAAACTGTCTTCAATGCGTTAAACTCCGAAACACAAACACTTGGAAGGGATTTGAACTGAGGTTCTCTCTCTGTAGCCTTTACCCACAGGGCCACTATGTCTCCACATTCCGTTATCCATTTTTATGAATGAAACAATTTTCAAAAGTACCCCCTCACATGTTCTTTTTAGTCCAGACCCCATTTCTTTCCCACATACTTATTTTTAATAAAATTTAATAATTATGATACACAATTAATTTGATTTTATTTGAAATGTGGCAAGATTTATTCAACTTAGGGTACATGTGATGAAATTATGAAAAATCGCCATTCGGTAAGTAAAAGGGCAACATGGCAATGCGTTTTATGCTTTTACTTGCCGAGCAACAAAATCATCTAATTATATTGCTATACAGATCCATTTCAATTAAACTGTTGTACACGTTTTGATGTCAATAAAACATTCCAGCGTAGGAAATAACCCAGGGCGACAGGCGATTTAGCCCTTGGCAAAGCCCAAATCGCCCCCTAAAATCCCATTGCCTTCAGAATCGCCCTCAGATTTTCTGTGAAAAATTTCACCTTTTTTTTTATTATGGTATTGAGACAAAAATGAATTAAATGGTTGCTTTTATGGATGAAGCACTGGCTAAAACATCAGTAATCTTTCATTGCATTCTTCAAATTCTGATGTGCAATGAAAAAATAGCCCCAGTGGGAGAAAAATAGCCCCCCAAAATTCAAAAATAGCCCCAAGGCTCTGATTAAAATCGCCCTTAAAAAATAAAAATTAATTCCTATCTTGACACATTCTCCATAGACTATAGTTTGAGATATCTTATTCTTAGTCTCCAGGGGTTTAAATAAACTTGTGGGAGTTCACAGTTGGGGTGGGAGGAGGGGGTGATGGAGGGGGGGGGTTGACCAATAACTCTAGAAGCATGAGACAGTAGAATCTCAATGTCAGTCTTCTCGAAAGGGGGAGGGAAGTACATTAATGAACGTACGATGAGTCACTTTTTAACGCCGGGGTAGGATTCCGAGTACGATCAATGCCAGGGAGATTAGACTCCTAATGCCAATGTTGTCTCTAAACATGTGGCCATTCTGCCTATCACGCCACTATTTCCTACAATCTGTTAGTTATTCTCACCAATTCCTCGGGGTAATTACTACTTTGAGGATGTGTAATGCATCCAGCATGCACAGGAATTTCTGATAATATGAATGTCCACACAAATCATAAGAAAATATCTAATGCAGTCCATAATCTTTTCAGACCTCTTCCTTTCCATTTCTCCTCTTTTCATTTATTAGTTTTTTTTTTTTTGGGGGGGGGGTGGGGGTGGGGTTGGAAAACATAGTTCTGTAATCAAGTTTGATTTTAATCTGCCCTGATTTTTCAGACAAAATGAATCAACTAACTAAAGGCTAAATCTACAGTTAATCAAATGGTTATTTTATTAGAGGAAATAAATAAGAGGAAATCAAACTCATACAAATTTTAATGGCATAAAGTTTTTAGGTGTTAAATTTTATTTCATGTGACAAACACATTTTACACACGAGTGTCTGGACTGACTGGGTTGTCATTAACATTTAAGTGGTCGTGCTGCTACACCAGTGCTCGGGGAATACAGACATTATATCAATGATTTAATTTTAGAGAATGTCTTTATAACACCTTTTTTTTTTCTTCTTTTTGTAAAGATTTTTATATTCCTCACCTTCATCAAACAATGACGGAATTTATTTCCTTATTCAATATTTTCCTTACATAACTGTTTTTCCAAAGGGATATGAACCATTATACAGAATAATTTACTAATGAAATATACCCACTGATTTCATTTTTAAATCATAACTTTTTATCCCAAACGGTATGAACCATTATAATTCAATCATCAAGTGCACCCATTGATTTCTCTTGAAATGAGATTAATAATGTTTAGTCTGAACACTTTGTGTCTTATTTTTTTTTGGGGGGGGGGGGTAATAAAAAGTTGGACAAACATTTGCTTTGATTTCATCAGATTCAAACATACATTTCAATCTAAACATGTATAGTTGTAGAATTTATATCAACACAAACAAAACAAAAAGAAATACTGAAATTTATTAATACATTGTCAGAACTTTTTGATTAACACATCGTTAAATAAACACAAGCAAAATGCTGAAATTCATAAACAATAACTTTTTGATTACTAAAATACAGAGAAATGGAGATATGAAACTGTAATAACAAACTAAAAAACTACTAAAAAATACATGCAATAAATTAAAACAGAAATAAATGATTTCCTCAAAATAACAGAAATGTCCAATGAAATTTCAACTGTTTAGGCAAAGGTATCCCTACCTCATTAACCTACTACCAATAACTGACCGAGTCCGGTTGATAACCCCTAAATGAAGAATGATATGTCACATGACAACATAAGGTACATGTATCAACATTACAATATTGTGTGTATTAATATGAGGCCAATAGGCTCAAATTTTCCACAGTGCGGAAATTCACAACTTCCAGCACCCAACACCAAGCTGTGACGTACAGCCAAAAAGTGATCACAAAACCTAACACTAGAGACTCTGGCTTGGTTAAGCTAAAAAGCTAAACAAATAATTAATTGTCTTACAGAAAAAAAATCTCTCTACAAAGATTCAATTCCTTAATTGAAATACATAATTTAGAGTTTTCCTCAATCACCTGTATTACTCACATGAAAAATAGAATTACATTTATTAGGTATTTTTACTTGACTCCAAATGATTAATATCAATACCCTAATTTTAGTTTGACCTGTTCAAAACTTCATTGCCAAACATGATTCATTCACATTACCAAAGTCATCTACAAACACTGGTATAGCAGGTAATTCTAAAAAGCGCATATTTTGACTTTATTTTTATCCAGTCAAGTGTTAACACTTCAATCATCATCTTTGTCATGTTCATATCCAATTCCAGCAAGTACATGTATTTCCTTTGAATTCTCTCAGAAATTATAATCCTATTGCAGGACATTCTGCACAGTTCTCAAATCTTATAATTTACCCATAGGCAGGTGACCTTAGTATTTGTTTCCCTTCAATTTAGCTTTTCATTGGCAAAAAAACAAAACAAAACTAGAGAAGTTTGACTGTGCGCAGTCGATGGGTATGCCTCCGCTCAGTGCGCCCACTATGTAGCAGCTAACAACCTATTTATATCAACAGTTAGCACTCCTAACTGAAGTTATAGGTTTGACACAAAGTTCATTGACCTTTGACCCTTGACCCTGACCTCTGACTCCTGTGACTCTACCAAAATATTTGTCTTTTGGTTTTGAACCTAACCCCCAAATTACATGAACAGTGAGCACTCCTAACTGAAGTTATAGGCTGCAGAAAATGGCATTTGGGACAAAGTTCATTGACCTTTGACCCTTGACCTTTGATCCCTGTGACTCTACCAAAATATTTGTCTTTTTGTTTTGAACCTAACTGCCAAATTACAACAACAGTGAGCACTCCTTACTGAACTTATAGGCAGAAAATGACATTTGGGGACAAAGTTCATTGACCTTTGAACCTTGACCTTTGACCCCTGTGACTCTACCAAAATATTTGTCTTTTGATTTCTACCTATACCACCAAATTATATCAAACATGAGCACTCCTTACGCGAATTATGGCAGAAATGCATTTATAGCGACAAACCTCATGACCTTGACCTTGAACCCTTGAGGATTATGTCCAAAATCTAATCAATTCATCCTTGCATAGTGGTCCATCCTTGGTCCAAGTATCATTAGAATCCCTCCAGCGGTATTTCAGTAATCTTGTTCACAAGAAAGTGTGGACGCACGGACGGACAACCCGAAAACATAATGCCTCCGGTTCCCTTCCTAAGGCATACAAAAAACAGCTTTTAGTACATCAGTACCATCGTATTCCTATATATTTTTTTTTTTTAGCGTGTATGTTTTGTTTTTTGTTTTTGTTTTATTAATTAATTACTTTATTTATTTATTTATTTATTGATTTATTTAATTTATGTATGTATGTATGCATGTTTTGGGGGTGGGGTGGGGGGGGGGTATTCTCATATCTGACTGCTAAGTAATAACTATATTCCATCCGAGTGCTATAGCAACAAAACTCAGTAGAAATTGCATGACATACTCTGAGTGTGTATTAGAAGCATGTTAAAGTGGATTGAAACACAAACATCTTCCTGCATTCAGAGAATATAGAACAATAAAAGAAATAAAACAATGAAACTTTGAACAATTTGGTTAAACAGTTCAACAGTTATGAATGTTCAAAGTTTATTAAATCATCATTATGGAGGATTCTTAAATTGTCAAGTTGGTAACTCGGCTACTATTTGAGATGAAAGTGTGGAAAACTCCTCATTGGTTTTGTACTTCAAATTTTCACTAGTCGTATTTTTAAATGAAATATCTGATTGTTTCTTGCTTGTTGTACAAGTATGTCCCAGCAAAAATGATTCTACAGGTTTTTTCTGAAAGAATTTGATTACCTTCTCAACTGACATTTCAGAAAAAATTGTGTACAAAACTAATGGGGAGTTCCCACACTATCATCTCAAAGAGTGGTAGAGTTGCCAGTATAAGAATCCGCCATACCAACGATTAAGTAAACGTTGAACATTCATAACTCTTGAACGGTTCAGTCAAATTTGCTCAAACTTTCACCATTTTCTTTCTCTTATTGTTATCTATTCTCTGAATGCAAGTAGTTGTCTGGATTTCATTCCCCTTTAATTGATTCATCATACAATATTTACCAAAGAGACTGAGTCCCTCCTTAGCACCACTCCCTCCACACTTGTAGATGGATGGATGACTCTCCTTCTGGAAGATTTGAAGGCTGCTGTATGTGTTGGCATCAATGGAAACAATATCGGACCTGGGAGCAGCAAAAAAAGGGGGAAGGGAATTAGTGACAGCAAGGTGAATATTAGAAACAATTTGATTTCCATAGACCCCAGCTCGAGATATCTCGTTCTTAGTCTCCAACGGGTTAGAGCGAGAAGTACCCAGTGGCCAAGATTGATCAAATGTACATCATCGTTACTTTATATTTTTGTGAAAAACACCATAAAATAACATAATCTGCAAAAATGTATCCTTGTGTATATGTACATAATGCATGCGAAAGGAGAACGTTTTGTACTTTGTTTTCATTGTCTGCTTTGATTTTCTTCATGCCATGAGTCAACGAAGAAGAAGAAGAAAAAGAAGAAGAAGAAGAAGAAGAAGAAGAAGAAGAAAATGGTGATAATGATGAATTTGAAAAGGATTTCATACTTGATAAATATTCAGAGGAAAACTTTACATTAAACATGTCTCAATTCACTCTTTTCACTGCCCTGAAATCAAATGGTAAGTTCTTGTGGCTAAAAAAAGGATGTTTTACATCTAAATTTCTCCTCCTCCCTGTTCTATCCAATTTGATATCGTGACCAAGATGCCAACCACAGATTCATCATCCATCTGACGTCTCAACTCTCGACCCACTTAACAAGTGCTGTTTGAGGCAAGTACTGAGGAAAGTAAATAAAAGGGGAGAGAAAAGGGAGAAAACAGGAAGAATAGGAGGAGGAATTACTGATGAGAGTAAAAGAAAGATGAGAGAAAATGAAGGAAAGTGAAAGAGGAGGAGAAGGGAATATTACTGAGGAAAGTTAAAGAGAAGATAAAGGGAGGAAAAAGGAAAATGTAGATGAGGGGAGTACTGAGGAAAGTTAAAGAGAAGAGAAAGGGAGGAAAAGGGGAAATGAAGATGAGGGGAGTATTGAGGAAAGCAACAGAAAGAGGAGAGAAGAGGGAGGAAAAGGAGATTGGACGAAGAGAGAAAAGAGGAATACTGAGAAAAAAGGAGATAGAGAGGCGAGAAAACGGGGGGTAAAGGGGAAGAAGAGAATTACTAGGGAAAATAAAAGAAAAAGATTGAGGGAGGAATATTAAAGAGGAGGAGAAGGGAAATTACTGAGAAAAACAGAAGTGACAGAGGATAGAAAAGGGAGGACAAGGGAGGACAAGGGAAGATGAGGGGAATTACTGAGGAAAGTAAGAGAGATGGGAGAAAAAAGGGGGAAAAGGGAAAAGGAGAAAAAGGGGAATTACTGAGAAAGAGAAAAGTAGAAGAAAGGCAGGAAACAAAAGGAAAGGAGAGATGATGGGAAGGGGAATTACAGAGGAAAGTAAAGGAAAGGGGGAGAAAAGGTGGAAAGGGAAGGAGGAGGAGAACGGGAATTAACAAGGAAAGTACAAGAAAGAAGAGATAAAAGGGGAAAAGGGAAGAGGAGGTGAAAGGGAATTACTGGAAAATGTAAAAAAAAGAGGACAGTCAAGGCAGGAATAGCGAAAAGGATAAGTACTGAGGAATTAGGAAAGTTAAAGAAAGGAGAGAGAGAAAAGGAAGGGAACAGGAAGAGGAGGAGAGTGAATGAAGGAACAGATGAAAGATGAGAAAGAGAGAGCTGAGGAGGTAGCGAGAGTGTGGATGCAAGCTGTGAGTCCCTAGCGACGGCTACCTGTCACTATCAGTCGTTGTAATGATGATTGACAGTCAGGAAATGATTGATCATCCCTCACCCTGGCATCAACTTGTCATCCGCGCTCCCTCGAGTCAAGGTCCGACAGTATTTCTGAATGAAATTATTGCGCTAATCTCCTTCACACGCTACGTTTTTGTCCTTTCGTTTTATTGTTATTACTGTATCATGGTGAGCCGACGTCTGACTAGTGTCCTTTTGGCGGTGAGTCAGAGTTACTGAGTTCTGTGAGTGGATAAATGTCATCAAAAGACCAACTAATACCATGTGTCACGACAGACTGTGCGCTGACATTTTGTCTCGATCACAGATTCCTCTCAAGCTTGTCTCGTTGATAAAAAAAAACTTTTGTGAAATCTCTGCCAAAAGTTACTTGAATTACATTACAATTACATTAGAAACGTGTGCTGTTTTTTCATAATCTTTTTTTTTATACAAATGAGAATTAAACTTGCGCACACACACACAAAAACGGCAAGCTGGTAATTTATTCTTAAAATTGAAGAGAAAGTTGTCTGATTGATAATAAAAACTTTTTTTAAGTCTCTGCCAACATGCTTGTACAATGTACTTAACTACATTGCAATAATGCAATTACATAAGAAATGTGTGTTTTTCTTACAATATTGTTTGATACAGATGGGAATAAAACTTGCACACAATACACAAAAAAAGAAAGATGACAAGCTCATGATTTATTCTATTTAAACATAAAATTAACCTTAATAATTTTAATTTTACGGCCTCTCTTGATCACCACTGAATTAATGCAGGTTGGTATTCTCTTAAAACTATTCACTCTGTATCGATTGTGCGTCTTAGCGTAATATCGATAGTAAATCTGTGTTAACGATATTAGCCAACAGTCATCTAGCTCCGTATTACGCTAAAAATAAAAGTCGAGAGTTTATTTTTGAGACGCGGACATTGATGGCGCTAATAATTAGCTCTGTATTATGCTAGAAATAAAAGTCGGCAGTTTGTTTTTGAGCCATGGATATATAATAGCACTAATATTTAGCCCGTTATTATGCTAGAAATAAAAGTCGGGAGTTTGTTTTTGAGCTGCGGATACTAATAGTGCTAACATTTAACTTCATATTACACTTGAAATAAAAGTCGGGAGTTTGTTTTTGAGCCATGGACATTAATAGCGATAATATTTAGCTCCGTATTACGTTAGAATAAAAGTCGGCAGTTTGTTTTTGAGCTGCGGACATTATTAGTGCTAATATTTATCTCCGTATTACGCTAAATATTAGTGCTATTAATGTTTGTAGCTCAAAAACAAACTCCTGAGTTTTGTATTATTTTGATGGTTAGTTAATTCTGCCTATTTTTCAGCAATAATTATCAATAATTATCGATATCGGTAAGGATTTTCTTAGCGATATATTGGCAGATTATTTCTCAACAATAACAGGCCTACTTAAAACACAGAAGAATGCAAGAAAAAAAAAAAAAATCAACAAAATGGGGATGTCTATTTGGTACTCGAGGGTACCATTAATGTCATCAAATGCCCATTTATATTTCTGCTTGCCAAATAGTAAGTTAAGAAACATGACATGTTTACGACTTCTCGTCAAGAAATGACAGAGTTAAGAGTATAAGGCTTGGGTTATAAAATTAGGTCATTTCAATACCATCGTGACAACACAATTCCACGAATTGTCATCAGTTTTCAGACGCTATCACGAACATGACCGCAAAGCGGTGAAGAATAGTCCCGGCGAAATCCCGTAATTATTTTCTGATGAGGGGAACTATCTCCTTCTCTTGGGATTTTGAATTGTCAATAAATCATGAAAGGGGAACTGTTTGACTCAGAACACTAAAACAGGACTGAGGGAAGGAAAGACACAGGCCACAGAGATGACGGTTGAGAGGTATTCTGAAATCTTATTTTTATACAGAGATCAGCGAGTTTTGAGAGAAGATTGTTCATTCATGATTTTCTGGGGAGAGTGGAATCTGAGGAAATCAATTAAATCCTCTTATAGTTATGAACTTTCCATGTTTAGAAAGTAGTAAAAGTACACCTTTTTCTGTGAATGGAATCTGAGGAAATCAATTAAATCCTCTCATAGTTATGACCTGTCCATGTTTAGAAAGTCCACCTTTTTTCAGTGAACTGAATGGCCAGGATTTGTTTTCTACACTCCTCCCATCTAATGGTACCCATTTGATTTTGACCCTTTGAGACAACAGGCTTGTACAGAAGCCCAGGGAATCATAATCTCTTTAGTTACGCTTGTGTCAACCAATGTACATCTGTCCAATAAATTACACATTTTTTACCATCTATTCTATGAAAATAGACATTGAATATTTGTTGACCTTTTTTTCAAGAAAACCTTAAATTTGTGTTTATATTCCCTTCACGGTCATCAACCAAAGGAAATTTGCATTGTCTCTCGTTCAACAATGCTGTCGTTCAACAGTGAGTCCAAGGGATTAACGTCAACTACAAAAATGGTAGTTTAGGATGAATCTTGAGTTAAGTCCGAAGTGTGCTGATACACTTGAAGTCCAGACTACGAACTACATTAATGCTATTTGTCATATTTACAGGCACTTCAGCTGAAATCTGGATTAGTTTCCATGGTTTCCACGTAATTTCAGGCAATCTATTTTGGTAAGATACCAGCAATGATCTGCTAAAACACACTTCCGAAATGGAGTTACTCCACTTGTACCTCTAGTTACAAAGTCCATTGAGGACTTCGGACTTAATCACAATAAAAAAAATTCAAAACTTTCACACTTACACCTCGAGACGGAGTAAGTCGAGGCTTACTTTCAAGTTACTCTGCTTCGCAATTTATAGTGTGAAAGCGGTACGATAGAGTTGTTCAGAGATAAAATGATAACTTACAAGGAAAAGGTCTTGATGGTAAGGACTGGTATGGCCACATCAGACCTCTCTAGCTCCACTCCAACCCGTTTCTTCTCCAGGTACTTCAACAAACCACCTGTAGCACGGATCTAGGAAGAGAAACGAACAGAATAAGTCAAATAAACACAACAACAAAAGTAACTACCCCCTTTTTCAAAATATTATAACTTTCTAAAAGAACAATTGTGGGCAAAATAATTTGGCAAGGGTGTTTCTGCACTAATTGACTAAATTCTGTGTGAAAATGTGGTTGATCCATCAAGTCATGCATGAGTGAGCACATATTAAAGATAAAAATGTCACTTTTCAAAAGTCACAAGGGTCATTTTGGGGGATTTTTTACGCAGGATTTTGACAAATTCTGTTTCTGGTGAATGATTAATCACTATTTATGTTAATCATCTATCGTTTGATCCCCTTATACCTCCTTTGGCACTTTTGGCATATTTTATGCTTCGGTGAGCTCAATTTAAAAATTTCCACCATTTCTCAATTTTGAAATTGTAAAATCCATTAAGTTAATTGCAAAAATTGAAATCCGATATTTTTCAGCAAAATGCATCTTTACATGTTGTACGAACATAAGAGGCTGTAACCATGCCATGGTCAAGTGAGCACACTTTATAAATAAAACAAAAAATGTCATTATTCACCATTATTTTGGCATAAGAGATGACTCCTGTGACTTTTGAAAAGTGGCATTTTCACCTTTAATGCAAGCTCACTCATGCATGACCTGACGGATCAATCACATTTTCACACAGAAGTTAGTCAATGAGTGTAGGAACACTCTTGCCGAATAATTTTGCACAAACTTGTTTTGTTTAAAAGTTATGGTATGTTGAAAAAGTGGGTAGTTACTTGTTTTGTTATGTTTATAATGTATGTTTCATTTAATGTCTGAAGTTGGTAGTGACACTCCATATACTGTTTGTGAACACAGAATTCTACAGTATATTATGTCTCAAAAGTAAAAATACTCATGTTTTTTTAATAATCAGACTACATATGATCTATGATCAATTTGCTATACATACTTGAAATACAAATAAATTAGAGCAATTCGGCTGCGCGCAGCTGATGGGGTATGCCTCCGCACCCCGATCGAATTCCAAACTTTGAAAGTACGGGGCATCGTAACCTTTGACCGTTCAACTCTGAAATCTCATCTAATGCCCCATAATAACATACGTTACCCAAATTCATAAATATTCGATAAGCGTTCTCAGTTATCGTGGTAGATATATCAAGTTATTTGACCTTTGACCCTTAAACCTCAAAGCTATCGATCAGTTCAATTGGATACATTATAACACTTACTTCACCAAGTTACATCAATTACTCGCATAAGCCGTTTTCTCTGTTATTGTGTAAACTTAAGGGACACTAAGTATGGAGCCTTTGTGACTTGGACCTTTGAACCCTGAAATCTGATTTGTTTCATTGTACTATACTTCACCCAGATAAATACAAATCTACACCAGCATTCTTAGTTATCATATGGTAATGACCAAATCAGACATCATATCACTCCCTATGACTTCTGACTTTAGACCTTTTCAACTCCGAAAATCTATTTCAGTTTCATTCGGTGCCATATAATCATACTTCACCGCAGGTTACATTCAAATCTAACATGCCTTCTTAAGTTATCGTGGGGTAACGAGCCGAATCAGACGTTTAAGGCCCCTGTTGACCTTTCGACGCTTTCAACCCCAAAATCCTAATCAGTCTCATTGTTGGCATCATAATACATACTTCACACAAGTTACATCAAAACTCCAACAGGCCCATTCACCAATTACCTCGCGGTAATGAATGTCCAAGTCAGACTTAATTTAGGCCCGGTGACTTTTGCACTTTGACCTTTCAACTCAAAAATCTTTATCATTTCATTGTTGCATCAATAATACATACTCACCCAAGTTACCATCAAATCCAACTTTCCATTCAAAAGTAAATAGGTGGTACGAGCCCACGTCACGACATTTTTAGGGCACTGTGACCCTTTTGACCTTCAACCCCAAAATCTAAGATCAGTTCATTGTTGCTTCATAATAGCATACTTCCACCCAAGTTACATCAAATATCGGACGACGGCCGTTCACAAGGTTTATCGCCAGTAATGAGCCCAAATCAAGACATATTTTAGCCCGGTTGACCTTTGACCTTTGACCTCCAAATCTTATCAGTCTTCATTGTTGCGTCACAATACACTACTTCACCCAAGTTACATCAAATCCAACATTTCCATTCAAAAGTTTATCGCGGCCCAACGATGCCACCACAGACATATTTTTAGGCCCGGGACCCTTGACCTTTCAACCCCCAAATCTAATCAGTTCATTGTCTGCTTTTCGATAATACACTACCTTCACCCAAAGTTACACTCAAAATCCGACCAAGCCGTTCACAAGTTATCCGCGTTAGGAGCCCCCAAATCAGACATATTTTAGGCCCGGTGACCTTTGACCTTTGACCTTTCAGGCCCAAATCTCTAATCAAAGTTCATTGTTGCCCTCATAGTTCATTTCTATGATCCCAGTTACATGAAAATTTCGCATCAGCGGTTCTTAAGTTTATCGCAGGTAACAAGATCCCGTAACGGACGGACACGACGACGGCGACGGCTACGACGGACGGACGCACGCTGACTGGACACCCAAAATATTAATGCCTCCGGCAAACTTTCGTTAGGCGGAGGCATAAAAATAGAATTCATAAGTATTGTTTACACCAAACAACTAAAATCTTGTCAGAAAGTGCTTGTTTTCTAAAAACTCCACTTTTTGCATAATGCTGGTGGATTATTTAGCCCAGTGATTAAAATTATAATGTCAGATACATGTATGATTAATTGTGTATATTCTCGCTGATGCTCATGTTCAATAACTGCTTTATTTTGAAGTTTGCCTCGTGTATAATCTCTTAAAAGTCAAGTATACAGTTCTCAAAGTCCAGACAACAGGTCAAAACAATCTGGAACCATTGAGGCTCTGCTTCTCGGTTATTTTTTAGACAATATCCCCCGATATCGATATAAACAAAGCCATATTTTACTTGAATATACACAATTGTGTTATAGTGTATCGCTTAAAAGAGTAAGGTTATCTGAATGGGAAACAAACACATAAAAGTAATGTCTGCAGTGGTGCCATATAATATTCAAAATATTTGATTAATCAGTATTTTTCCCATTGTACGAGGCCTTTCATTGGAAATTACAGTCTCCAGGCCATCTTCACGGAAACGGGTCTGAGAACCCTGCTCTAGTTCCCACATGTATTATTTAGTTTCAAGCTAATCATACAACAAAAAACACATCAAACACACATGTTAGTCTGTCGCTCACAAGCCCAGTGTTCATCTGTCATTTGAATGAAAAACTACTCTTTGGGATAAACTCTGAGAATTCAAGCGGACAGACTGCAAGGCCTTAAGAAACATTT
The DNA here is from genome assembly GCA_001188425.1 of Eucidaris tribuloides. Classification (NCBI taxonomy): domain Eukaryota; kingdom Metazoa; phylum Echinodermata; class Echinoidea; order Cidaroida; family Cidaridae; genus Eucidaris; species Eucidaris tribuloides. The sequence continues at coordinate 21,566 of JZLH01S0465201.1, read as the reverse complement.
AGCTGTAATCAAGAATGTAATGTGAATATTTTGGCGTGACATGATCTAAAACCTGAATGGTAAAGACGAAGACTATCTCTTCACTTCTAAAACAATAACCACAAAAGGAGTTTGTTCCTGAGTCAGCAGAACGGGAAATCAGATAGAACAACTTGTCACTCTTCCAAATTGCCCCCCCCCCTTGCCCTCCCCTCCCACCAGACAACTGACGCATCCATGATGACAACCACAACACAAAAAAAAACTGACATGATTGATGTATGAAAATTTTTACTCGCAACATGTATCCACAAAACTACACTATCAAAATTGTGCTGAGTCACGTAGTTTATAATTTTTACGTCAGAATCAGTTGTCATGTTGGCTTCCAATACATGTCATATATAATTAGTTTCAGAAGAAAAATCAGATACCACAAGCTGAAAACTTTTTTGGACATTACGAAATTACAAAAATATTCGTGCTCTTTTCATTGAAGCATTAGCATGCGGTACTGAATTAACATGAAAATTCATACAGTGCTTCCGAATGAAATAACAAAATATTTCCAAAAGTATACGAAAATACAAACATTAGACACTGTTAGACTAAATGGTAAAAATGACTTTAAAAGTTAAGATTGGAAACATATTGGGGAAAGATACATGAGCTTACCCATCTATTGTGCTACTTCAAGAAGCCAATATTTTGTAAGGCTCCAACTCGTAACACTGAAACCTTACTAATAAGCACATCAGAACGTTGCCTTGCCCACTTGTTTAACGCCAAAATGCGACATCTCCTTAGAATCACCTATGATCCTATACAGGCAAGAAGATTTTCTCTCGAACCTCTGAATATAAGCATGGTCGTAATTTATTTACTTTTGCACTCACACATGGAATAATTAAAACAAACAACCATGAAAATGTGTGATGGGTCTTAGAAGTTTTGGTCCATTTTTTTGATTGGTACAATCTAGAGATAACATCCTCTTTCATCTGTAGCTTTCTAAGTTAATTCTGCTTAGATTTGCTCTACTTCCTTCAATAGAGAGAAATGAAGGGGGGGGGCGAGTTCTGAAGTGAGACACACTATCACAGCTTCTCAAGTTATTTCAAGTGAGACCTGAATATTTAACTTTGGAAAATCTCAAGAACAAGACATCTCGTCTGGGAAAGTAAGAGATTGCGTAATTACATTGAAAATCAAATCGTTCCAACAGGTAAACAATCTAATAACAATCAACAAACAACAACAACAACAACAGTACATCAAATCGGCATTGTTTGCCTCTAATGACCATAAATAAAAACTATCATATATTAAATTGCAGTTACTGGCACCAAGACCAAAATTTTGTTAGCTATTGGAAGTTTAATAGTTATGCGCAGACTTTTTTGAAAATTATTTTCAGTAAAAAAAAAAAAAATTGTGCATCAAAAATTACCTTGGCCTTTGGAAATTTATGATTCTCTTTATATCCCAAACATTGTCTTTTACACTGTACACATTGAGTCAAAGTGTGGGTGCCATTTGTAGCTGAAATGTTTTTTTTTTTTCAATGGAGTTTAACTTAACTTAGTAACAGAGAGACAAAGACTGAATCTATGAATGGACGAATGAATGAACACCCAGCTGATTGAACATATGGATGAATGATAGACACACTGGTTTTTTGTTCCATGAAGCATTTGTTCAGAGCCATACAAACATTAAGGTTCTGCTGCAATGCAATGCTGACACTGACTGCTTTGATTGGTGCGTTAGTCAAACAAAATTTCTGAATTAACATCCATCACATAAAGAATCCTACTACACTTAGCTTAACTCGTGTGGAGTCGTGGATGTAATTCAGGGTTTACAGGCAGAGGAAACAGCCTCTTCCTGTCAAAAGGATCGTTAGCAAGCGGAAAAACATCACGACTTCTGTTCATCAACCAGCCAAATGATCAGCGAACGACTGCAGCATAATCGACTGTCCCTCATATTTTTGGTGGGCAGATGAGACAGTCCTGGTCACGAGTACTTCTATTCTTGGCCAAAATCATTCAAAAATAGACATATCCTCATTCTTGCGATGTTATCCGCGGCGCACTAAATCACGGGATGTAATCAGAATGCAGAATATGATCACGCCTTTGACTGAATGCTCTGGAAATTAATGTGGATATCAAATTAATACAACACCTAAGAATGATGTCGAATTGTTGATTGGGCCAAGCGCATGTCACATGACATTTCTTAAGAAAATACCTATTCAACTCAATGAAAAGCAGCCGTGGCATTATGGCTCCAAAAAGTATAATGCCACGGCTCCAAAAAGTTTAAATAATCAGCCCCCAGAAAGTAATAATGCAGCGGCTCTCAAAAGTATAATGCATGGCTTGCGCTTGCAAGCGCTAGCGAGTGCCTCGCGACAAGCGAGTGCCTAGTGTCACAGCCTCCTCTGATGAGCTTGCGCGCCGCGCGCTCTGGCCTGAACCCAATCCACCAAGCGCGCGGGCAGGGCGCGGCGGCCCGCCCGCAGGCTGGTGAGTCACTCGTGTACATTTTCGTCTACCTAAGAAAAGTTGCAGCTGTTGTTTACGTGTAGCGTCCTAATTTATAAATAATTCTTCATTGGCAATTAATAGCAACCAAGTTTGTTCTTCTGAATGACAAGAGTGGCCGGTAAGCAATTACATTTTACGGTACAATATGTTGTAGCGCAGCTCGCGTTAGGCCATTGCATTTTGTGTGTAACGTTAATTATGCCTACGTTACCTGTTAAAGACATTTGCAAGTGCAGCTGCTAACGAGTAACGTAAGCCGTTAATTACTACTGACATGTTAATGGGCGTCCTAGAGTTTGAATTTGACCTATTCTATTAATGTTAACCTTATCATTTGGGGCTTTTGCCGGTCAGCTGGCACCCCACCAGTTTGGGACGTAGATCGACATATTGAATAGTGGTAAGTAATAAGTGTTTTGTATAAAAACGAATAATTTATGATTTTTGTTCATGCATTGGGTGGCCACGTAAATTAACACTCCGCAGCGGAGATTCGCCACTGGACTATTCAACGCGCGCTACGCGCCCTTGTTGAATAGTCCAGTGGCTTATCTCGCCGTCGTGTAATATCGTGCCCAATGCAATTCACACTCATAAATTTTCGTATAATGAACACGTACCTGGCATTGTTCAGCGTGCAAAACGATTCAATAATTTAATAATCCCATCGTGTATTTGTCCTAACAGACTGGGAAACATCACAAAAGACATATTTTCCATGAAAATGAGTAAAACATCTGCACCAATACATGACTTTATTTGGAAAGGAATTAGCAACTCAAAATAGCTTATTTCTTTTTCAACTTATTGCTGTCGATTACAGAAATTTTTAAAAATAGGTGAGTCTGACAAGATACAGAACATGTTATATACAGGTATATAATATATATATATTCAAATTATATATCTCAATATATTATTGAAAACATAATCTTTGATAAAAAGTGTGCTACAATAAATAAATGCATAATGGTGAAACTCTAAATGACCCTACTAACGGTCATAGAAACTTATACGAATTGCTCCTGTTGAATCTTTAATGTAACCACTTATCACTGTCTTGTTGATGTTGTTAGCATATCATTTCAATTTTTTCTTCTTTATCATTATTTATCTGCTTTGTTGGTTGCTGTGGGTGGAAAGGTTGTACTTACATAGCAAGAACAATGCAATTTGTATATGATTAGTTCCTGTGGATGCTAAGTGTGCCACACAATCTTACAAGGATACAAAAAAAAAAATATATATATAGTATACTACACAAATAAAACAAACAATCTAATGAACATACATTTGTTTTCTATTCAATCCTTGCCAACACAACCATAACCTAGAACACAGCTTCCAAGCATCCATGTTCAACATCTATATGTAACAGTGTTGTAGTCGAGTCACCACCTTTCCGAGGCCAAGACCGAGTTCAGTAGCTACCTTCCGAGGGCCGAGCGTGAGTCACTAATTGTCCGAGCCGAGGCCCGAGTCCGAGTCACCAACTCTCC
>JZLH01S0465101.1:16884-26895 GCA_001188425.1 Eucidaris tribuloides | reverse complement strand
CATTTAAACGTATCACAGGCACAAATTTGCGCCAATATAAATGCCAATTACATAAGATATATGGCGGTAATACAGTTTGTCCTGTCATTTTTAGTAGCAGATGGTAAGTGATATATTTCAAATACATACATTTTACATTAGATTAATCAGATATTCTTCATGCCTTCTTTTCTTAGACGCTGAGGAAGGCCTAATGTGACTGGCAAGCAAAGATCTACGTCTAGTCTCATTCTTTACGTTATATACATGTAAATATGTAAATAAATAAATAAATAAACTTTAAATAAATAAATAAATAAATAAATAAATAAATAAATAAATAAATAAATAAATAAATATATATATATACTGTATATATTTAATATATAATAATGATATAAATCATATGGCAACTTGGAGAAAAAATACTCTCACACACGTGACGTAGCTGCAGTTTACTTGTTTTATTAAGCTTTTGGGCTTTACTCTTCGTCAGAATCTGAAATATACATGGATATTTACACAAAGACTAGGTCAATAGCAATGACAGTAGCAATATTTTATATAATCAAGCAAACAGTGAATATGGTTATACGGTATATATACCCCTCAAAAAAGTTCTGTAACTCAACTTTGAGCATTGATATCTCTCTCGGTATTATAGTATAATTCTTAATATTGGTATCATTGAAAAACCTATCTATTTTCCTTTACAATGATACCGTATTTGCCATGATTATGGATTCATGGAATGTGCGAGGCATTTTAATAAGGGGCCAAGTGAAAGGTGAAAAGTTGCAAAAAGTAAGTGTTATCGTCAATGGTAAATTCCTTATTTTGTATACATGATGCGTGGAGTGTATTGACATTGAGGTGGTTATGCATGAGTGTTAAAGGTATATTCTCGTATTCTGTAAAATTTAATATGTTTTGAGTTATGATGTTCACCAAACACAGTGGTGAAGAATAATTCTAATCTTTCTTGCTTTTAGCATTGTTTTGTAGAGAGTGATTCAGGTGTACTTATAGATGACTGAATGTTTTTGAAGGGGACCTTGAAAAACTTTCAGGAATCTTAATTAAACTCATACACAATGAAATTTACAATTACCACTTAAATCATAATTACCTTCAAAAAACGTGAAAACACCACATAACACTAAATTAAAACGCATCACCACACATTAAACACAATCGCACCTCTCCATACAAATAAACAGGAACAGGTGACAATAACAATCAGCTTTTGCAAGCTTTCATTCTTTCACTTGGCCGCCCTTATTTAATATATATATATATATATAATATATATATATAATATATAATATATATTATATATATATAATAATATATATAATATATACCGTATATATACGGTATAGTATTATATGTTATATATATATAACACTATACATATTGATAATAATATATATATCATATCAATATATCATAATATCATATATAATTATTCGCATGTATAGTTTACATATTTAGTAGATGTGGGTGGATTATAAAATTCAATGTATCATTCTCATAAATATATGTAACAGAGAGATATACAGCGTAGCACAATTTCTTTCGAAAATGACGTCTTGTCTGATTTTCTACTTCTTACATTGCTGCAACCTACAACAAGATCAAGTTTTCTTCTCTTTTTCGATTTTTTTTATCTATTCACTTTCCCAATAGGAGATAATTATTTCAATATTCAAGACTTCCAGATTACTCCTAGAAAACTCTGGACATGAAAAGTTTATGGAGGCTCCAATTCTAAGCTACACGATTTATTAATAAGCAATAATGGTTCATGTCATGACATTGTGGTCTGTAAGGAGAGTAAACGCTTTCCTTTCAAATGGGGAGAGGGGGCATGGTGTCTTAGGAAGGTCGGGGTGGATGGAAAGCTAGAATGAACACCTTGTTAGAAATCGAGATGGATGGATAGAATCGAAGACTAAATCAGAGGGACTATTCTCCCTATCGCATGCAGTTCTCTATCGAAGAGAAAGTAGGAGTCCGGCACATCGAGATTATTGGGTTCTCTGGCGAGCTTTGCCGACGATGTTCATTTCGATATGTCATTTTGTGCATGTTGAAAAGGCGCGGTGTTTATAAACCTCTTGTTTTGTCCTGATTTTGCAATTGCTATTACTCATCTTCCTTTTTTTAAACTTGGGATAAAGTCAGATGTTCCATTAATGTGTTGTTTGTCTTGAATATTTCTCATTAGCTGGACAGAAGGTAGTTCAACCACCAAAAATGAAAAAAGTTAATTATAATCTAGAAACAGATTGGCTGTATAAATCATCAGCGCCGCTTTCGTTCTGACGTCAGACAGGAAGTTACGAAGACTGCAAATAGTCCAGTGATGTTGATATGATAGTATCTGCTTTCGGCAAATATTAGAAGTACATGCGACATGGGAGAAATTGTTTATTATTATTTTAGCAGGAGTTTTTCAGCTATCAGCACAAAGGGTTCAAATGGAAATCAGAAGCAGAACGTTTTATCGTCTAGTTGTATTTTGTTATCAAGATTATAATCATAACTACTGTAGAAAAGTCAAGTGTCGTTGTCGTCATCATCATCATTCAGCAGCAAGCACACCACGATCATCATCATCAATCATCATCATCTATCATCATCATCTTCATTATCATCGCTTTTCAGCGAAAGATGGAGTTTTAGAGAATCGTCAATACGAGATACGCTGATAGCATAAAATACTGCAGCAAAACCCGCCAGAAAAACATAATACACCCAAATAGGTAGAAATCCGCAGCACAATTTGGACTACTGCTGAACCTGGAGGTGAAGGTAAATTCGTTACGATTGCGCGAACATTCAGGATAGGTCGAGTTATAATGTTATTGCTGCACCTGGCACAAATACAGAATATAATTAAATCTAGTCATGAAATAATAATCAATTATCATAAAGCTCCAAACAATCATAACTCATAAGAATAGTGGTCTCAATTTTTGACGCTAACACGTGTGACATGTAACTTTAAGCAAACATGCAGAAATGAGCTGAAATATAAATAGATATCACAATAGCCTCTTCAACTTAAGACGCCCGTGGCACTGACCAGGATCCCAAATAGACCTGAAATATGACTAAAGATCATAGAAATCAATTTGGCTTCTGCCGTGAATTTGCTTCCCGAGGTCAGACGATTTATCGACAAGCCACGACAATCCTATTACGTCAGATCAAGGATGTATAGGTTCAGCGTGAAAATCCTCAGTACGATTACGCGCGAGAAGGGAAAAACCCCAGGGGGCAAGAATTAAAATTTGGTGTACCGAACCCAGGTGGCTCTTTGCATACCCGGTTGAGGAAGCGGTGACCTTCGTTCATGTCACATGTTAAACAACCCTGTATACTCTCACTTTATGACTGGGGCAACTACGACGAACATGATAGACAGAAGTGCAGCTGTAGCCATGGGCACAAAGCTCAGGTATTTTGTCCAGTCAATGCGAGGGCAATTGTTGCAACGTAAAAACCCCCCGAGTAGCATGGAAGTCAGCATGATGATGGTAGCAATCAACAATAGCCTCTTCGCTTGAAGACGCCGTGGCACTGACGAGGATTCACAGACTGCAATAATAACGAAAAAAAATAAAATTCATATTGTGAATTGAATTTGAGCTCTTTCTACTCGAGCAAATTACGAACATAATCATTAAATGAAGTTTTGCAACAGATGAGTTACAATTAGGGGTGTCACTAAGAGGAGGGTGTGATGGGTGTGAAGCACCTCCCCATTTATGCTCGTAGTTATCAATCACAGCACCTACTTCGGCATTTCATTTTGCCAGTCGGGAAAGAATTGTAAATGCTTGTCGGGTGCTATTTGGCAGGCAAAATGCTTTCGTCGTCCAAGCAACCCATTTCAATGGGTCTAGTGACGCCTGTTGCGGCAGCAAATTGTCGCCGGCGTCACAAATTGTCGCGGCGACAATTGTGACGATTCGTGAGAAAACCTGAGCACAAATTGTGCCACCGTCACATTCGTCGCCGGCGACAAGTTTGTGCGCCGGAGTTGACGCCAGATTGTCGCCAGCCATGATCAATCTACATTGAAGATTGTTTTGTGGTATGTAGGTGTACTGTCAAGTATGTGTTTGTGTGTTGTAGGTGTATGTGTGTGTCTGTTTCTGTTCTATATGTGTCTGTAATTTTTGTCTGTGCTGTGCATGTGGATGTCTGTATGTGTCTGTGTGTCCGATGTTGTCCTGTGTGTCTGTCTATGTGTCTGTTGTGTGTCTATATGTGTCTGCATGTTTGTCAGTGTGTGTCTGGTCTGATGTGTCGTATCTGTGCCTGTGTGTCTGTGTGTAAGTCTGTAAGTTTGTCTGTGTGTGTCTGTGTATTTGTGTGGTCTGTGTGTATGTGTGTGGTATGTGTGTCTATGCAATGTATGTGTCTCTGTGTCTGTCTTTTGTGTGTCTGTTGTGTCTGTATGTCCTGTCGTTGTGTCTGTCCTGTTTGTGTAGCGTGTGTCTGCTGTATGTGTTTATGTGTCTATATGTGTCTGTGTTTTTGTTTGTCTGTGTCTGTCCTGTATGTGTCGCTTTTGGTGTATTTGAGCTATGTTGTCTGTTTGTGTGTATTCGTGTTTGTCTATGTGGTGTTCTGTCAGTGTGTTTGTAATATTTCTGTTTGGTGTCTGTATGTGTATGTGTGTTCTGGTGTCTGCATGTGCGTCTGTTGTGCATTTGTTGTGTAAATGTGTTGATGTGTCTAGTCTGTATGTGTCTGTTGTTGTTTGTATGTCCTGTGTGTTGCGTGTTTGTCTGTATGTGCCTTTTGTGTCGTGTGTATGCCTCGCGTGTTTGTGTGTGTCTGTATATTTCCGTGTTTGTTTGTAAGTGTCTGTGTGTCTGTTTGTCTGTTTGTGTCCATCATTGTCTGCGTGTCTGTGTATGTATCTGTGTGTCTGCAATGTGTGTGTGTGTGTTTACGTATGTGTCCCTGTGTGTCCGTGTGTTCTACATGCGTATCAAATATATGTCTGTATTGTGTGTGAGTCTCTGCGTCTGGTTCGTATGAATGTGTGTTCGTTGTGTGTGTCTGTGTGTTTGTGTGCTTGACAAGTGTCCTGTATGTGTCAGTTCCGTGTATCTGTATGTGTCTGTTTGTGTGTCTGTATGTATCTCATTCTTTTGATGTGTCTATGTTGTGTCTTTGTGTCTGTATGGTGTCTGTGTTTGTGTCTATTTTTGTGTCTCTGTGTCTGTGTGTCTCTGTGTCCTGTATTGGCATGTGTCTGTGTGTTTGTCTGTGTGTTGAGTCTGTTGGGTCTCTGTGTGTGTCTATTGTGTGGCTTCAAATGTTTCTGGTGCTTGGGTATGTATGTGTCATTCATACACACGACAAACACACAGAGCATAAAACATACACACACGAACCACAGTATGCATAGATGCACACTACACACAAAAAGAGACATATACCCACAGACCACAGACACAGACACATAATTAGACACACAAACACGCAGACCCACCAGGACGTAATACATACAGACAGACACACACGGACATACGAGACACATACAGATACACACAGACACAGACACAAACAGAGCAACACACATCAACAGACACACAGACTCACACACAGACAAACGCCACATACACAGACAAACAGACACACACAGACACCACGACTCACACACAGACAAAACGGCACAGATCACAATAGAGATCCACACAGACACAGACTCACACACAGACAAAACACAGACACTTTCAGCTAAGAGAAATATAACAGACGTACAAACGCTAGGCAAAAACTCAGACATACACAAAGACTCAACAGACACACAGACACACAGAACAAATAACAGACACATACAGACACGTAGACACACGACATATACAGATGCAGAACAAATAACAGACAGACAACACGCAACAGACATATTCAGACACACACAAAATACACAGACGTAGCCAATAGACACACAGACACAATACAGAGAGACACACGAACAGACACATTTAGACACAAACTAAGCACACAGAACATACAATAGACATCACAGAACATACAAACACACGAACACACAGTCATAAACAGAAGACAGATAGCAGGCTAGACACATAACGAGACACAGATAGACACATTTCATACACACAGACAAACAGACAAAGACACGACACATAAAAACATACACACAACGAACACAAGCATGCATAGATACATACATAAACACACACGGACACATACCACCAGACACACAGACAACAACCAGACCCAACGGACACAACAGATCATATACCACAGATGCACAGACTCGGCACACAAACAAGCAGATACATACAATAAAACAAACAAAAACATACAGACACGAAAACAATGGACAAACACACAGACACACACAAACACAAAGACATAGCAACCAGACATACAGACACAATACAGAAAAAACACAAGCACACAGACACAGCAACCAGACCAACGACGACACATACATGACTCAAGACACATACAGACACATTGAACGACACACAGACAGCATACAGAGACACGGACAGACACATTCAGACGGCCACAAAAAACCACTCGACATATATAAGAGAAAAACACCAGACACATACATACAAACAGCAGCAGAACAGACAGGATACAGAGTTAGACACATACAGACAATACACATACAACAACATACAATGCACAGAACACGAAGCCACGGACTAATACGAACAAACACATAACAAACACTGAAAAACATCACAGACAGCATACACAAACATCAGAGAGACATACAAACAGACAAACATACACACAGACTCACAACAAAGACAAATACACACATACACAGACAATATACAGAGCGCAAAACAGACACACAGACACTTACAGACAAACAAAACATGCGACACGAAAACACGTAGACAAACAAACATGACACACAACCAAAGACCATACAAACAGACCCACAGAAAAACGCACAAACATAGACACACAGACAACAGACACATACAGACTGGACACAAACAGACACATAGACACATACAGACACTACGAAGCAGACACTTCAGACACGAGACAAACAAGTCAGAACAGAACACACAGACACACACACACAAACAGAGCAGACAGACGTAGCAAGCAGAGCAGAACATACAGACACGAACAGACATAGCACACTACACAGCACACATATTTGAGTGGGTGGCGACAATTTGTGACGGTGGCGACAATCTGTGCCGCTAGGGTTTTTTTTTCACGGGCACAAATTGTCCGTCAGTGAGGCAAAAAATTGGATGCAGGAAACGCACAATTTGGTCGCCGTGCGACAATCTGTGCCGATTTGTTCAAACCTGAAGGCACAAATTGTCCGCCGGCGTCAACAGATTGTCGCCGGCGACAATTTGTGACGCGGCGACAATTTGTGCCGGCAACAGCACGCCCCTACGTAATTGAGCATTCCCTGAATTAGAACTACAACAACACATTAATGTACTGTGGGAAATACACATCTTCTTGCATTCTCGAGTTTGTAATCGAATACTTCTTCTACGTTTTTCATCTTGGATCTTGGATGATGTTGACCTCCCAGACGTTCCTTTGGAGTTGTTTAACTGGAGTTGCGTTTGAGGGTGGACTTGAAGAATAATGAGGGGTCGTTAAACATATCTTGTAAACTTGTTGGGGTTGTTATGGATATAGTTGAAGGAGCCAAATTATTCCATTCTCGTAAAGTGCAAAAACAAAATGTTACCTTTGCTAAAGTCAAAAGGTTAAGGATTCGTTTGACGAGGTGATTTAACTTCAATGGCTAGGTTCGCAGACTGCCGATCTGTCAATAGATCCTAGATCAGGCCATTTTTGAGCCTGGTCAGTCCTCGGCTCGCAAGGTAATCGGGTCAATCTAGCCTTGATCGGTGGTGATCGACAACGCTCTGGCTCGCCTACTCTCGAATATTTTTGGCATGTTAAAATATTCGAGCAGGTACAGAACGATGTCGAGCAAGGCAGACCGACGCCGAATCATGGTAGATTGAGCCCGATTACGGCCGAATTGGCTTTGATCGGCCTCATCGAGTTGGCAGATCGGCAGTTCTGAAGCTAGCATAAGGCCTGATCTCACTGCGGAGACGTCGCCACGACCTTCCCGCGACTCTTCAGTCGCGGGCAGTCGCGCGCGACTCGAAGAGACCATGAAATGGCTTTTGTGCTCCTAACTGAAAGGCGAGTTCTTCGGCGATCTACAAGAGACAAAATGAGGTCTTTAAAAAAATCGACCATGTTTGATTTCTCGTGACACCCCGCGAGACTCAGAGACTCGCAAAAGACGTGCGCGGAGACGACGCGTCGCCGTGACTGGGCGGGATCCGTGATCGCCAACCTGGTCGCCACTGTTGCGCCACTCGTCTCGCAGATCAGTGAGATACCACCATAGTAAATAAAATTGAAACAAATGAGACCGGCGATGGCATTATCGTGTATGGTCTTACCGACGCAGGCCTGCCGTTAAACAGAATCGCCGGTGCAAGTAAAATAGAAGAAAGGCGAGTGGGGAATCATTGATCTCCTGCCATCCAGTACGTGATGCTGACTCCAGCGCAACCGTCAGAACTGGTTTCTAGTGAAAGGCGCTGATGATTTTGGAGAGAAAATAGCTGGATAGTCGGTATGCACCTGCCAGGCGTTCTTTGTTGATTCACACTCCTCTCAGAGGGAACTATACATTCACAGAAAAGACAGACACAAAATAAACAAACCACACGACAAAACTACAAAATGACAAAGGTCAAAGAAAATGGATACTCCATTAAGGTAAATAAAAATTATGTCATCAGTAATAAGATAATCTAATGTGAAGCATAAAAGCGCTTGATTTCCTACATTAAAAGCTTGAGAGAAAAGTTTTAACTTATACGTATGGATGGACACATTTATGTAACCGTCAGAAGGCCTGTTAAAGAAAATGCAGAAATGAAGCAAGTCGCCATTTAATGTTAATAATAAGCATATTAGTCTGCAGGAATACAGTCATGGTCTTGAAGAAGTAAGCAGCACTTGCTGGCAGTAGGCCTATTAATATTCGCGATAAATCATACATTTCGAGCTTCCTCATGATTACTTTATATTTTCATATCCGTTTTTATTCCTAAACCTATCCATTCCATGTTTATAGACAACTAATTATGTTTATTTCGATATATCATGGCGGACAACCTAAATAGACTTTACTTACAATCTTAATTAACTCAGTGGTCCCATTTCTCTTCGCTGATTGTAGATACGTGTATTTGTTGAGCGTGCCGGTCTACTTTTTTTAAGTCAGAATTTCAGGTTACCTTTAATTGTTGTATAGAAAATCACTTAAACAAATGGAAAAATAAATAAAATCTATGTGTTTAGTGTGGTACGTGTGTATGTGTGTGTGTGTGTTGTGTTGTATGTGTGTGTGTGTATGTATGTGTGTTGTGTAATGTGTGTGTATGTGTGTGTATGTGTGTGTGTGTGCGCCGTGTTGTGAGTGTGTGTCCGTGCTGTGGTGTTTGTGGTGTGTATGTGTGTGTATGTGTGTGTGTGTGAGTGTGTGTTGTGTGTTGTGTGTGTGTGAGTGTATGCTGTGCGCGTAATGGTGAGTGTGTGTGTTGTGTGTGTGTGTGTGTGTGTGTGGCGAGGCTAGGGTGTGTGTGTATGTGTGAGGGTATGTGTGTGTGTGTGTGTGTGTGTGTGTGCGTGGCTGTGTGTATGTGTATGTGTGTAGGATGGTGTGTGTGTTGTGTTGTGTGTGTGTGTGTGTTGTGTGTGTGTTATGTGCATGTGGGGTAATGCTAAATACCTTGACACCTGAAACTTATTTTTAGCTCGCAGCATGAAGACAGGACTCTCATGATTGAACTTGAAATCGACCAATACACTACGACAAAGAACCTGAAAGAACAAAAAAGTTATGGCTTCAGTACAACTTGCGTGACGCTTCCCGACGATTATATTGAACATAGGTTATTGTCACGGATTGTAGACACTTGATTTCAAGAAAAGTTGCGCGGGGGG